>JAFVLL020014679.1:244016-254816 GCA_021397915.2 Tor tambroides | reverse complement strand
AAATAAAATTAAAGAAAAATCTATATTAACTTTGGTACTTTGTCAAATCAGTGTGAGATACTATTATAGTTTTTAATATTTTGAATTAGATTTTAATTTTATATTTTTTCATGTGTTTTCATGTTTATCTAAGTTAAAGTTTTAGTAATTTTGTTGTGCGTTTTTGTTGTTTTTATTAGTTTTTGTTGTTTTAAAATATGTCTATATAGCATTTATTCATTCATGATTTTTATTTCAGCTTATTTATTGTAGTACATCAAGCTAAACCAAATGAAAATGAGAAATGTTCCCTTGGAAAACTAGCTGAAATAAAATAAGTCTAAGTTTTTCATATTTTATTTTGTAATTATTTGGTACCATTTTTTTTTTTTCATTTTATAGATTTAATTTTAATTTGAGTTAACTATAATAATCCTGTTCAAAATACAGATATATTTATTCTTACTAAACATAAATGTTGGAATGATAACTTAGTGATATTTGAGTAATTATAAATGCTAATTTATATATAATCTGCAAGGTCACAAATATTTCATACTTTATTTTATTACTTCATTAATTTATTTTCAATAAATGTTCTGTGGTCCAATGCTATTATTACTTTCATCACTACATCCTAAAATTCCTATGAATTAAAACAGCAGATTATTCTAAACTAAAAAGGTGAAAAAAAGAAAATAAAGGTTATTGTCAGTTTTTCAAAATGCAAGTAAATAACTTGTATCTCTGGCCAAAAGCCTTTAAACTTTGAATGAATGATAATAAAGCAACAGCTGATCCGCAGCACATGTCCAGCAGCTGTCACTATGAGTTTAAAAGGGGAAGGAGTGTCATATATCACCGAAGCAGAAGGCAAATGGTGCAATAATGCCACTTAAAGTATCCTTTATACCCCACTTTTGGGGGTTTTACTAATGTAATATGACCTATTCTCATTTTTAGGATCACATTTTTAATTACTCTGGTTTAAGAAATTGTCTGAAAAGCCACAGCTGTCATTAGGCTCCTCCTAGAGCGGCATGCTTGCAGACATGTGCTCTTAGCTTCTAAACCCATTGAATTTGATTTAATTTAATTTTGAATGTGAGGATTTGTAAAATGTTTGAAATAATCAGTTATGTTGTAAAATTGAGAAAATGCAATTCCATAAAGAAATAAAAAATAAAATAAATAAACACAATATTAATGCAATTTAATGATTCTATGTTCTGATAGAATTTTAATGTATTTTTTAAAGCATTTTTAACCATTTTAAATTCTAAAAATTTAAAAAAAACAGTGCAAATCGCAAATTTACGATGTGGAATTTCATTCCTCTTACCTTGATGATTGTCTTCTGTATAAAACGTCTATGCAAAACGTCTTCTGGCGTATATGGAGATCTACTCCACTGGAGTTTGCTTTGAGTTTGTTGAGCTGTGCTTCTCGTCGCTGCTTTCGCTTTATCTGCCGAGCATCGGGCCTTCTTCAGCCTTTATATACTTGTGAGCAAAGTTTCTCGAAACCCCCATTGAGAACGTTCCAGAAGGAATGCCCACTAGAGCAAGGAGGGGTGTTAGAGAGCTAAAGTAAGACCGGCGGGCCGTGTGTGCGAGACGAGGCCAGGCGGGTCCACTACCATATACCCCTTTTGTCCTTTTTGGGGCAGGGAGTCACAAGAGGTGTCTGTCAATCAAGGCCAGAACGTTCCGGGTGTCACATGGGCCGCTCAGCGAGCGAATCTCGAATGCTCATTGGCTGTGTAAGATTGCAAAATATCACAGGCTTTGAAGTGAGATGCCAGACTTCACACGAGCCACCTGTGAGATAAAGGTTCCCATGCATTCTAGTGCATTCCTACAGGCTTCCTTGTGATGAAATTATGACCCAGTTGTGTTGTGAGTCAATGACCTCCATTGCTTTTCATGCAACTTGCCAAACAAAATAACCCTAACCCTACAATAAAAATTCTGTAATCATTTATTTGCTCAGTTGTTCCAAACCTGGGCGAGTTTCTTTCTTCTGTTGAGCACAAAAGGAGAATTTTCGTTGCTCAAAACTTCATTTTAATGCAACTCGATCATCTAATTATATGTGACCCTGGAGCACAAAAGCAGTCTTAAGTCGCTGGGGTATATTTGTAGCAATAGCCAAAAATACGTTGTATGGGTCAAAATTATCCATTTTTCCTTTATGCCAAAAATCATTAGGATATTAAGATCATGTTCCATGAAGATATTTAGTAAATTTCCTACTGTAAATATATCAAAACTTCATTTTTGATTAGTAATATGCATTGCTAAGAACTTCATTTGAACAACTTTAAAGGCGATTTTCTCAATATTTAGATTTTTTTGCACCCTCAGATTCCAGATTTTCAATGGAAAGTTTATTTATTCAGCTTTCAGATCATGTTCAATCTCAATTTCGAAAAATTGACCCTTATGACTGGTTTTGTGCTCCAGGGTCACATATTTCCTTGACTATCCTTAGAAAGAAAACTACTCATGGTAATTTTTTGCTACCACAATGATTGGAATGTGCTACAAAAGTTATTGAAACTAGAGACAAATATTCCAGTATGTGCATTTAAAAAATTACTAGTAAGTGCTCTGACCTTGACCTGTAAATGTTTTAATTTTAATTCTTTTCTTTTATGTGTTTTATGTATTGTAATATATGTTTGTATGTTTCTGAGGAGATATTAATTCTCCTGCCAGTCTGTTATTGAAAATAAGAACTTGTTCTTAATTAACTTGCCTGGTTAAATAAAGGTTAAATAAATAAATAAACCAAACAATTGATGGTAGCCATTGACTTCCATAGTATGGAAAAATATTTGAATGGAATTCAATGGCTACCAGCAGCTGATTGGTTAACAACATTCTTCAAAATGGAAAAAAAAAAAAATGAATGAAAAAATGCTTAAAAAAAAAAAGGGTCAGTTTGACCTGCTATGTTCAAAATTAGCTGCACAGACAAAAAATAAATATATTTTTGGATGTTTTTATTTATTGGGTAATGACACTTTTGTAGCGACTATTCACATACTGCTTTGCAAATGATTACAGCAGTGTTTGCGCTTATGTGTAAAAGGCATTTATCGCTATTCGGTGTAAATAAATAGATGTAATAATTCTAAACCCTTTTTGAAGCTAAAATGGGATTCTCACCCTTATTGTCAGTGCTAAAAAAAAAAAGTCCAGCTCTGAAAATAATTATAAGTGAATTATAAGTGTGGTATCTCATGCTTATTTTCACTGAGATCGAAAAAATAACAACCTAAAAAAAAATCAGATCTTTTTTCAGTTTCTTGATCTACTTGAAAAATCTGATTGGATTCACTGAATTGTCCAAATGTTCAATTTTTATTATTACATAACAATAAAAGTTCTCTGTTTTATTTTTTGACGATTGCATTGAAGCCAATGGGGTTCAATATAACCAAACATCAAAGTTTGTGCAGCCTTTCCAAAATACATCTGTGTTGAAATATTGAATGGACATTCATCACACTAAATGAAAAAAGACACAATTTCAGTAACCAGAAATAAGCAGATTAAAGCACAATAGCAGGAAAACAATTCTTCCACCAAGAAAAAAGTTAATGTGATTATAACTAGTGTAACTGAAGGTGTTTACCAATGGTGCATTAATATAAAATGCATGTTCACAAGTAATTCATCAGCATATTAAACTGGTTTTAAATGTTTTAATAAAGGAAATTGTGTCTCAGTGTCATTGTTTCTCCAATAATGACCTCCTGTCAGCAGCTGGCCACAGTAACAAACGTGAGTAACAAACTATTTTAATTAATAGCTCTAAACTATTAATTAGGCATTAAAATCATGACACTCTGTAAATCTGCTGTGAAACAATGTGTAAAAAAGCACTGTAAAAAGCACTGTATAAATAAATTGACAAACCTCCTGAAAGTACTTTTAAAACTCTGAACACTGTATAAATATTAAGGAATTTTCTGTTTATTTTTATTTATTTTTTTATTTTTTTATACAGGTGTTTTACCTGTGTTTTGAATTTTGCTCAGAGTTAATAGAAATGTCTGTAAACTACTGGATAATGTCTCAGCAGAAAATTACCAGTGCTTTTTTTCTTCTTTTGTCACTGCGTTAGCAAAAATACCCATGAAAAAAATACTATAGTAATTTATAGTAAAAACTATAGTGTTTTTTAACCATACTATAGTAAAGTACTTGAATTAATTCAAGTATTGTGGTAATTCTATAGTTGCTGTGGTAATAGTAATATAAACAAATTACTTTTTAAAGTTTTCTACAACTATAGGGCATATTATACTACAATACACTACAGTTTACTGTGGTAAAATCTAAAATATGCTACAATATTTTTTTTTACAGTTTATCAGTTCAGTATTGTTCAGTACTATTGTTAATACTACAGTATGCTGCTCTAGCATTCATTAACAAAGTGTTGTAAATACTATAATACAGAATAATACACATTACTATAGTATGGTTCAAAAACACATTACTATAGTATTTTTTTTCATGTGGGTCAAGGCAAGCGTAATTTATTTTTAATACAACTTTCAAGCAAAGCATTTGGGAAAAATAGGTTTGGAAGATTTTGAGGGTGAGTAAACGATGACAGATTTTCATTTTTTTAGTGAACTGTCCCTTTAAGTAAAAAGGAAGAAAAATGCACGGATAAATAATCTAATGCATGACATTGACATACAGTGGAGTGAGTTGTTTTGGGCTCAGTAGTCTGTGGATGTGCTGATTTGAGTCTGGAACAGTCCAGTCCAGTGTTTTTTAGCTGCAGTTGTTTTCTGACCAGAGGAGGCACTGCACTGTTTTCCAGCACTTTCCCTGACCTTACATAAGACAAGTACAGTGTGTTTCACAGGCGTTTCCAGAAGCACACACTCAGATAAACTCACCAGAGGTCCATCCTGGTTTATATTTGCCGATATTTCACTCTTATAATAAGCAGTCTCTTCTTGCAGCAGCTAGTGGGCATTTAATCTGTTTAGAAGTGACGGACAAGATACTATGCAGTCACATTATTTACGTTTCTTTTACACTCTCATTTAAATCATGCTTGAAATACAACGAGTATCAATGTACATACTTTGAAAGCTTTATAGTAAGGGCTCAAAAGCTAATATTTTTTTCAAATGCGATTAGTTTGCGTCTTCTCTCTTCACTTTTCCTCGACGCACAAGGCACGTCGTGCGTCATGAATATTAATTAGGCCTACGTTACTTGACGTTCAACGTAGCCGCTTAACTTTATGAAATAAAACATTATTACTTTACAAAATCGCGTTTATGAGATAAATTTGAAAACAAGGGGGAAGTATGTGACTGAAACTTATATCTGACGTTCGGATGTTTAGTGGAAATGTCACATCCACACAGAAGTGGAAAAATAAGCATAAATCGGACATTTTTATCGATTTATTTTGACCAGAAGTGACGATAAAGGCATAATATAACCAATAATCTGGCCAAATATATATTTAAATGCTTTTTAAAAATATATTTATGTTTTTAAAATATACAAAATATTTTAAAATAACCAAAATATATTTGTAAATAAATTCATTTGTAGAAAATATTTTATGTTAATGCATAATATTTAAACAAATTTTTTTGTATAATGCAACGATAGAACAGCTGTCTTCTGTATCCTTTGCTGTATAATAATTTGCATGTTTAAAATGTAAAATTTAAAATAGTTTAAAATTGCCATAAAATATTTGTAAATAAATTTATTTGTAGAAAATAATTTTTCATATATTTTGAAAACATTTAAAAAAATTTTTTTGCATAATGCAACTATAACTGATTTTTTTTTTTTGCAAAATGCAACTATAACTGATTTTTTACTTTTTTTGCATAATGCAACTTTAACTGATTTTTTTTTTTTTTTTTTTTGCATAATGCAACTGTTTTTTTTAATGCAACGATAGAACAGCTGTCTTTCTTCTGTATCCCTTGCTGTGAATTAATTTGTCAAATTTTTGCAACCACAATTTTACCTCTCACCTGATTTGCGTGAACGCGCAGCGCCGTCGGTCTCGCGCAGAGGAGGAGGAGGGGCGCGCGCATGCTCGTGCACGAAGCGGAATGAATACTAATGTGGAAGATGGCGGCGGAGGGAGGTGGGAAGGAGGCTAACGAAATTAAAACTCAATTCAGCACACGGGAGGGCGTCTATAAACTCCTGCCGAACTCTGAGTACAGCCGGCCAAACCGCGTGCCGTTCAACTCGCAGGGCTCCAACCCGGTCAAAGTCTCGTTCGTGAACGTGAACGACCAGTCCGGTAACGGCGAGAGAATCTGTTTCAATGTGGGCCGGGAGCTTTACTTTTACATTTATAAAGGCGTCAGAAAGGTAACGGCTTGACAGCTGCTGGGACTCTTTCGTCAGCTTTAAATGAGTTTATGCCATTAAAACTGGCGAATGCATGTGCAAAAATAAGTGTGCATTGGTCAAGAAAAGGGTTAGCCTGTGCACTGTGTGTAAATAATGTTTACAACTCAAGTTGCATGTAAACACACCGTGCATTCACTGATTTCTAGCAGATCCAGAGTTATGCACGTAGTTAAAGGGGGAAACCTGTTGCATGATGTTTAAATACAGATTGCAATCCAGAACATAGTTTGTAGTCATTGTTTTGGAGCAGATCTAGAGTTATGCATGATGTTTGTGGCTCGCATTGTGTTGCTTTTGAGTGTATAGTTGTTGTGTGCAAAGTTACAATCCAAAAAAAATCATCTCGTTCAATGATTTCTAGGTGTACGTGGTGAACTTTTGCATTATGGGGTCATTATATAAACACACGTTTAAAACTCAGATCTGCTAATGCATTAGAATATATATTTGCTGATTGTTTTTGCACAGATCCAGAGTTATGCATGAGGATTTGGGTGGGTAACCTGTTGCAAAGGGTCATAAATTATATAATTCAATAATTTATGTTTACAGCATCATTTGCAAATAATTAATGTAAATGCAACCTAAAATATACTGTGCATTAACTACGTTTGGGCAGGTCCAGGGCTTTGTTACTTTATGTAAATACTTTTCAAAGCGTAGTTTATATGATAATGCATCCTAAAATATAATGCACATTCACTGATTTTTCCATAGTTATGAATGCGTTTTGGGGTGGGTTACCTGTTGCATTATGTTGAAAAAGCTGTTGAGTGTAAACTTTTGTGTTGTGCATCTAAAATATCCTATGCACTGTGATATTTTAGGCAGATTTTGGCGTATGCATGAGGTTTGGGGTATGTAACCTGTTGCATAATTTATGTTTACAGCATCATTTAAAAATAATTTATGTAAATGCAACCTAAAATACACTATACATTAACTGCATTAGGGCAGGTCCAGGGTTTATGTGTAATGGTTAGGTGGCTATTACATTAAATTCTGTTGTAACTTTATGTAAATACTTTTCAAAGCGCAGTTTATATACTAATGCATCCTATAATATAATGCGCATTCACTGATTTTTGCACGGATACATAATTATGCATGAGTTTTGAGGTGGGTTACATGTTGCATTATGTTGAAAAGGCTGTTGAGTGCAAACTATTGTATTTATGATACCATTAACATGTAAAGTGCATCTAAAATATCGTATGCACTCTGTCATTTTACTTGCAGATTTTAGCATGTGCATGAGGTTTTGGGTGGGTAACCTGTTGCATGGTGTTACAAAGGGTCCTTGAATAATATTATTCCATAATTTGTGTTTACAGCATCATTTGCAAATAATTTTAAATGCATGCAAGTGCAGCCTAGAATATACTGTGCATTATCTGATTCAGATGCAGATCATGTGTGTGCATTAATTGGTCAGTGAGACCGAGATATTTCATTGCAGATCATGCATGTGAAAATATTAAAATTGCTTCTTATTTCTGCTGTCACCAGGCCGCTGACATGAGCAAACCCATAGACAAGCGGATATATAAGGGAACGCTTCCCACGTGTCACGACTCCAATGCGCTGACAGCCACGGCGGAGAGCGTCTCGCTGCTGGTGGGCTTTACTGCAGGGCAAGTACAGCTCATTGACCCCATCAAAAAGGAAACCAGCAAACTTTTTAATGAAGACGTGAGTCCTGAACTCCATTCTAGCAACTTATTTGTTTAAGATTAAACCTAAACCATTTTAACCTAGTTAAGTCAGTGATCTGGACTAGATCAAATCTTCAGGTTTCTGACTGAAAAATCACACATTTAAGGTTTTTATGTTAAAGAAGATACATTTTATTGTCTTTCTAATAGAATTAAATGTATATATTTTTTAATTTTTCAAAATAAATAAATTATACTTTACATTAAGAAAATGAAATCTATTTTAGGACCATTATTTTATTTTATTATTATTATTTTATTTTTTTGCAACAACACAGATTTGACCTTTTTGTGAAGGCAGTGATCTGAGCTACACATAAGAGTGTTAAAAAAAATAAAAAAAATTGTTATTTAAGGCTTTTATCTTAATTTGCTAAATTGTATTGTCTTTGCATAAATTCTAAAAATATATTTTTTAGATTTTTGAAATGAAATAAAATGAATAAATAAAATAAATTATATTTTACATAAAGAAAATGAAACAAATTTTATGTTATGACCATTTAGTCACAGTAAAAAAACAAAAACAAAACAATATTAATAATGTGATTTAAGGCTTGTTAAAATGCTAAATTTGATATTTGATATATATATATATATATATATATATATATATGTATGTATTAGAAAAGTAAATTGTTAAATGAATTAAAAATACAGTTAATAAATATGTTTATTTTACATTAATAAAATGAATTGGATTTTCGCAACAACACTGATTTAACTTAGTTGTGACGTTAGTGATCTAACATACATGACAGTAAAAAAACAACAACAACAAAAAAGCTAATTATGTGATTTAGGGCTTTTATTTTAAAGACGCAACATTTTAATGCCTTTGTAATAACTAAATATATTTTTCAATTTTCACTATTAAATAAAATGAATGAATAAATAAGTAATATTTTATATTAAGAAAATTAAATCTATTTTAGAACCATTAAGAATTTTTTTTCATTGTTTTTGTATAGTTTGCAACAACATTTAAATCTATTTTTGGACCTTTTTTGCATCTTTTGTAACTCTGCCTCTCTCTTTTTTGTTTCTGTTCTAACAGAGACTAATCGATAAGTCCGCGGTGACGTGTGTAAAGTGGGTCCCGGGTTCAGAGAACCTGTTCCTGGTGGCTCATGGGAGCGGCTGTTTGTACCTGTACAATGTGGAGCACACCTGTGGAACGACTGCGCCGCATTACCAGCTCCTAAAGCAAGGCGAGAGCTACGCCGTTCACAGCGGCAAGAGCAAAACGGCCCGCAATCCTCTCCTCCGCTGGACGGTGGGCGAAGGCGCGGTTAACGAATTCGCTTTCTCGCCCGACGGAAAGTTTCTGGCCTGCGTCAGTCAGGATGGATTCCTTCGCGTCTTCAGCTTCGACGCGACAGAGCTGCGAGGCACAATGAAAAGCTACTTCGGTGGGCTATTGTGCGTTTGTTGGAGCCCCGACGGACGATTCATCGTAACCGGCGGCGAAGACGATCTCGTTACGGTTTGGTCGTTTTCGGACGGCCGGGTCGTCGCTCGCGGACGAGGGCACAAATCGTGGGTGAGCGTCGTTGCGTTCGATCATTGCATCACTAGCGTTCAGGATTGCGAAGCGCCGGCGGAGTTTAGCGGAAGCGACGAAGACTTCCATGATAACGCGCAATTCAACGGAAATCGCGAACGGGCGAATAGCACGCAATCTAGACTATCCAAACGAAACTCTACGAACGGTAGCGTGACGTACCGGTTTGGCTCGGTCGGTCAGGACACTCAGCTATGCTTATGGGACCTTACAGAAGACGTTCTGTTTCCGTTATCAAGAACGAGGACTCAAACGAATGCAATGAGCGCGGAAACCGGCGCTAACGGAAACAATAGCGCGAACTCTTCGCTACCGCGCTCGAATAGTTTGCAACACTCGACAGGCAGCAGCCCAAACAGCAACAAACCAACCAGCATCGTAGACAGCGCTTTGATCGCGACAGGCGTCAGCAAGTTCGCGACGTTAGCTTTGCACGAAGTGCGTAAGGAGCGGAATCAGGAAAAGGAGCACAAACGCAATCACAGCATAAGCTACATTAGCAACAAGAGCAGCGACAAGCTCAACCAGATCATCGGCGCGCGAGCGGCTAAAATGGACACCGCGAAGACGCTGGGAACGACCTCGTGTCCGCGCATGGAGGAAATCCCGCTGCTGGAGCCGCTGGTTTGTAAGAAAATCGCCCACGAGAGACTCACGGTGTTGATCTTCCTCGAGGACTGTTTGGTCACTGCCTGCCAGGAGGGATTCGTTTGCACGTGGGCACGGCCTGGAAAAGTGGTGAGTAGCGACTTTTAGTGTACGATGTTATTAGTATGTGCTGAAAATGTTCCATTCGAGATGTAGATGAGTTTGTTTCTTCATCAGATTTGTAGAAATGTGTCTCTGCATCAGTGTCTCAGCAATGGATGCTCTGCAGTGAATGGGTGCCGTCAGAATGAGAGTCCAAACAGCTGATAAAAACATCACAATAATCCACAGCACTCCAGTCCATCAGTTAACATCTGGAGAAGACAAAAGCTGAAACAAATCCAGCATTAAGACGTTTTTAACTAAAATACGAGTCCATAATCCATAATAACTCTTCCTCCAGTGAAAAAGTGTTCTGGTCTGAATCAGGAGAGAAATCTGCACAGATCAAAACAGCTCTAAACAAATA
>JAFVLL020014679.1:138714-243916 GCA_021397915.2 Tor tambroides | reverse complement strand
CGGGACTTGATTATCCTGACACCTGGCCGACGATCACCTTGTCTAATTGTTAAAATGCTCTCCTTCCTCTGACTTTCCGCATAGTTTTCAGGGCATATTCCAGCTGTCGGCTCTCACCTCCCCGCTACCACCAGCTGAGGGAATTGGGTTCTGTTGCTGTCACTTCCCGCCCGCTTCCAGGCAGAATCCGCAGTCCCTCTGTGTCCCAACATGCCGCAGCCGCCTCTCGTTTAGCTTTTTCTGTCTGATGCGATATTGATGCCAAATCTTTCCAGGCCACTTTGATTCTGTTCTACATGAAATCTTCATGACGGCTTAATTTCCTGTTGGTTTGATGATAAATTCATTCTAATTGCCACGTCGACGTCATTACCCAAGACGTCTTAAGAGATTCCAGAGAGCAAATGTGTTTTCGGCTCTGCTTTTCTTGTTATTTGTTTTACATGTTGGTGGTTTGCAGTTAGAAGTGACCTGTCACTGTACTTGTACAAGTGAAAATTTAATTATACTACGAACATGAATTATACATAATTTCAGCCTGGTTTCATGCCAAAGAATGTGTTTTCAATTTTTCAGTCTGTGTGTGAGCACTGCATTTAATGTTAAAAACCACCACTGATACACAGAAGTGCTACGTCCACGTTTCTCCACGTTTCAACTATATATAACTGTTCAAAAGTTTGGGGTTGGTGAGATTTTTTATTTTTATTTATTTTTATATATTTTTGAAAGAATTCTCTTACAGTCACCAATGCTGTATTTATTTGATTAAAATTAGTAAAAACAGTAATATTGTGAAATTTTTTACAATTTCAAATAACTATTTTCTATTTGAATAGATTTTGAAAGATTTGAATCTGTGATGGCAAAGCTGAATTTTCAGCAGTCATTACTCCAGATTGTCCTTCAGAAATCATTCTAATATGTTGATTTGCTGCTCAAGAAACATTCACACAATGAACAATGAACAGTTACTGTACAGTATGTAAAATGTCATAACTCCCCAAAAACTAATATTTTATTTCAGATTAATTCATTAATAATTCATATTAATTCATGATATTTGTAAAAAGTTCTTTTTACCTTGGAAAATATATTTAAAAACCTTTTTGAAATAACAATTAAGTTGTGTCCAGTCAGATTTATTTAAAATGTTAGGTGTTGCACCACATTTTAGATTACATTTTAATTACTTTCCTTAAAAATGGCACAAAAAGTTTAAACATGAACATTTGATATGCTTTAAACTAGATTTTCAGTTTTAGATTTTTCTCTTTTCACCATAGACGCTCTTATTTGTCATTGGGCCACATGTTATTTACAGTGTCATCTTGTTTTACTGGACTTCAGTGTGCTAAACACAAAAGTCTGCTCACCTTCCATCAGCAGGGCATGTTTCCTCAGTCCTGCTGTCATGCGACTTAAGCCTGGCAGTCTTAGTACTTATACATAATGGCAGAAGTGTGGCTATTCTTTCTCAGTATCAAAACCTGTCTGATTACCTTTCTTTTATCAGATAAATCCACAGGGCACAGAACAAGATAAAACAGCAGCTTTGCCTCATTTGAAGAGATCAGGCTATATTTAGCAGAAGCTTTTTATCCAAAGAAGCAAAACAACTGAAGAAATCAATATTTCTTTAATAGCTTCAGACACTCAGAGTGGCAAATTACACAAAATTAAAAGCGAGTGGGGTAAATAGTTAAACGAAAAACAAGAGTGAGGAAATATTGAGGGAGCTGTGGAGTTCAAGAAAAGATTGTCTTCGCATGCAAGGGGCAAATTGTCAATTGGATACACTGAGATTTTCTTTCTAAGGCTTAAAATTACATCTGAAGAGCGGAATCCATTGGTTGTTATGAAATAACTGCATTTTTGAAAGGCCAAAGCCTCAAGACCTCTGGACGCAGCGATGGAGAAATTGTATCCAGCTAGCTTGTTAGAAAATGCCAACGTAGAGTGATTGATTTTTATTGTCAATTTGGTTCGTAAGCCATGAGACGATTTTCTAATAATGGCAATGAGGAATTACTAAGGCACATTTTTTTTCCTGCTTGCATTGTTCTATTTTTGCTCGTTTTATATTTGTAATCTTTATTGTTTACTGGATTTTGTGCTTTTTTACGACATTTCTTCAGCCAGGGTTACTGATTGGCATGTGGTGTAGCCCACTACAGGTGATGAAAGGTCGTAGAAACATGGAGGACTGTGTCTTTCAAAAGCAATTACTCAAGAACACCTACTTTCATCTGGCCATGAAGAAACTCCTACCTTACGAAATATGTCTTGAAATTACTCGGTGTCATAGCAACTACTGAAGGCAAGAAGACATACGACCACATGAAGATAAGTGCAGGTCATGCTGAAAATCAAGCCACTTAAGACTAAAACTAAATTGAAGAAAAAGCGAACACAACAAATGTACTTGCAAAAGCTGTAAATGGCAAATGTAATTAAAAAAGCTCTCATTTGCTTCTCAGACACAGTACAAAAGCAAGCTGATATGAATATAATGAGATAAAAAGACTCTGTACTATGTATTTGCATTATGTTCATTTCACAGATGTATTCAAAAATAAGCGTACAGTGAAATGAACATGAACGAATGACTCTAACGAGCCAGTTCTTTTAATGAATTGCTTAAAAGACTTATTGGTTGAGTCTGTCTGATGAATCCTTTATTTAATGAACTCACTTAATCTGTCAAAGCGCTAATAAACATCTGATTCACTGAAAAAACATCTGATACATTAACTAAACTGTCATGTCAGTCATGTTTGTCTCAAAATTAGGCTATGCATGTTTAGTTTCTCAAATCTTTAAACAGACCATTTAAACACAACTTGATGTGTGTTTGCAAAAGTTTGGTATTTAAATAAGAAAAACAAATGTATAGCAAAACTTGCATAGTCCAATTCATGAACAAGTGACTCTAAAGAGCCACTTCTTTTAATAAATCACTCAGAAGGACTTTGAGCTTTGAATCAGTCTGACAAACCATTCACTTATTTTGGTCACTGAATCTATCAAGTGGTTATTAACATCTGATTCACTGAACCACAAGTCAGTTATGTTTCTGACATAAATGAACCTTTGTGTATTTTGATTTTAGAAACTTAAGTTTGTTCATATAACAACCTGTAGTTACTTGTCATTTGTTTTTTGCAAAAGTTTAGTACTTAACAAAAACAATCATTCAGCGCAACTAACAGAGTCTGATTCATGATTCATGAATGAATGACTCTAATGAGCCAGTACCTTTGAATCACTTAAAAAGATTTATCAGTTTGAATCAGTCTGACAAATCCTTCATTTAATGAACTCACTGAATCTGTCAGAGTGGTCATTAACATCCAGTTCACTGAATGAACATCTGATTCACTTGCTGAACTGCAACTCTTTCCATCGTGTTGGACTCGAAATGCAGCTTTGCGTATTTAAAGATTTCAGAAACTCCAGTTTGTTTATATGACAACCTGTAGGCAAGATTGACTTGTCATCACTGTGTTTACAGAAGTTTGTTATTTAACTAACACACAGCAGTCTGGAGCTAATCTCACCAACTCTAAATTTCCCCAGCGTCCGTCACATCGTAACACATTCGGCACACGTGACCTCAGGCACTGATGAAACCTGCAGCAACATCCCAAATCCAGTGAGTGACACTTCAGCCACACTCACTGAGCAGCGTAATCTCACGGATCAGACTGGAATCTGAAAGCCCCAGCTATGGATGCTCTGGTGGGCTTAGAGGCAGTGGCACCAAAGCCTGGATGAGTCCCACCTCAGCCCCTCCTCATTCTTACCATCCACACATGCTGGACTGGCTCTGGTAGTGCCGGCAATCTGGCCCTTCCTGCAGGCACACCTGGCCGTCTGCCGGGCGATGGTCCTCCTCGGCTGACTGCTGTCCCTGTCCAGAGTCACGATTTCACATGTACCTGCCGCCAGCTGACCTGAATGAAGGACAAAGAGTTTAGAGAAATGTCAGCTGGGCTTTCAAAACCACTAGGATGACAATCACATTTTAAAGAAAATGTGAGTGGTGCCAAATTCCCTTCTACAGTGCTGGAATAATGTGGCTGGTTGCCAGGGTGTTGCTGAATGTGGTTGCATAAATGTTCTAAATGGTTTTTAGCATGCTTCTTTGTGTTTGCTAGGGTTTTCTTGTTGGTTGCTAGATGGTTGCTGGCTCAAGTCAGTAATTCCAGTCCCTAAATATGCGTCGGGTCTAGGACTGTATGATTAATTGAAATAAGGCTGCAGTTTTTTTTAAATAAACGTACGCACTGCATGTTTCAGAGTGAAGCACTCCACTGTGTTTAGTTTCAGGCAAGCGGCTCATGATCTGGAGTTTTTGGTGTCTCGAAGCAGCTCGATTCACAGTAAATGCTGTTTCACACAAACTCTTCTCTGCATCTGCTCTGAGTGTGAGTCGCATGTTTAAAGAGATCAAAGATGAAAATTCCGTCATGAAAAAATACTATGGAACTCAATAGGGAGCAGAAACTCTTTGGTTACCTACATTCTTCAAAATATCTTCTTTTGTGTTAAGCAGAATAAAGAAAGGTACATACAGGTTTAGAACAACTGGAGGGTGAATAAATGATGACAGAACTTTCGTTTTTGGATGAACAGTCCCTTTAAGAGCATTTGGGAAAGCAACATGCGCCAAACATCTTCCCATCATTCATTGTAATGAGAAGCACTAATAAACTGCTGTCAACAAAAATAGAGAAATATTAGTATTTTTATATTATTATAGTCCTTATAAATGAATATATAATTAATATATAATAATATGCATAACACAATATCTAATTTTTGCATTTTGCAAAACAGCATTTTTAATGGCAATCCCAGAGTTTATCATAAAAATCTCAATTCGAATTTTTCCCCAAATTGTGCAGCCCTACTCAGGTCCCTTTTTCAATGTAAGATATGGATTTTTTTCTTCTGCTCAATTTATCATCTGGCAGGTGAAAATAATGTCTGATGCTAAGAAAAGTAATAGCATGGTGCATGATTTGATAACATAATTGTAGCAGAAATGGTGAGATATGATGAGGGATGTGGTTAAGTTTAAAGGTGCAGTAATTTTTCCATCATTAATACAGGTAATGTACATATATATATGTATGTATGTATGTATGAATATATATATATATATATATATATATATATATATAGCCATTTTATTTTTTTTTGCTTTTAATGAGTAGGGAACCTTTGATAGCAGTGACAATGTGTTTTAATAAACATATGTCAGAAATGAGTCCTCAAACTGCCATCTTTTGTACACATTGTGGGTACAAGTCATACATGCCATGCAATAAATAAATAATTATCATTAACAGTTTTTTGAAAAGGAAAGCTGAAATATGGAAAATAAGCAGACAAAGAATTGGGACATGTCGCAGGCCCGATTTGAACCTGCGTCTCCCATATGAGCACCGCAGTGCACTGTATTTGTAACCGGCCCAGCTTTGACAGAATAAATGGATTTTCACAGTGCTGAGCTGTTAGTTTCCCTACTAATATTGTAGACTGAAGTATCACCCTTGTTAGCAGACTGATGGGGACCAAGTTCTGCTGAAGCTGCACACTGCAGCCATTGTTCAGTGTTCCTCTATTATCCTGCACCTGCATAAACAGGAATCTATATACACATTCTCATCAAGCCAGTGCAATATGCTGGATATGGACCTTCAACGGTGAATCATGTCCTAGCAGTAACGTGTCAGCGGAAAAAAGCTTGATGTATCAGGGTGGGCTGCAGATCCACAAACCCCACCGTAAGTCCAGACAGATAAGCAGCGTACAACCTCGAGAGAGTGCTTATGTTAGATGATGATTAATCCAGCGCTAGGAGGCCTCAACACCCCAACCCCCTTACAGAGGAATGCTTATGTATATAATTAAGTTATCCATTGCCAAGCTTTCAACAGGCAGTCGGTCACAACTGGTCATGTTATTACCTGCAAGACAAAAACATATTAATCTAACCACTACCACTGATCATAAAGAGTGTGAACAAGCTCTCTTTTAGGAATCTCTTTTAGAAATCTAACTGATTATTGTTATTACTATAAATCTAGTAAGCAACTTCGCATAATTTTGACCCTTAAAAATATTATTATTGTCATTATAAATTTTATATATATATATATATATATATATATATATATATATATAGCAATAATAGAGTAAAATAGAATAGAAAATAATAATAATAATAATAATAATAATGAAAAGTCAAAGGGCAAAAAATAAATGTAGCAATAATAAAAATTATTAATAATAACAACTAGCATTAATATTAATAACAAAAAAATACTACTAATACTAATACTACTTTTATTTATTTGTTTATTTTTTTAATTTAAAAAAAAAAAAATTTTTATCTTGAGGTCACCAGAAACAGTCGGAATTTAGCTTTTCACTACCATTTCTCTCTGGTCCATATAATGGAATGATCTGTTTTTTCACTGTTTCTGTAGTGTTAATTTTAAAGAAGTGCATAACTGCTTCAATGACAGGCTCTTTGCAAAGCCTGAATTATATTATGATAGATGCAGAACAGACACTAAAATCAAACTAAAAAGATTACAGATATTATTAAAAGTAAACTTCACAGCCAGTAATAAAATAAAATAAAATAAAACAAAACAAAACAAAACAAAATAAAATATTGAGTATTAAGTAAATACTAATATTAAGGAGGTTTGAGTTAGTTAAAACTAAAATATGCCACATAAACAGATACGATCAGTTTGAAATGATCAAGGATATTGTTAAACATTGTAAACCACAACCAGTAATAAATAACTAAATTCTCTCTCTTGACAGAGGAGATTTGAGTTCTCTAAGTTACAGTACGTTTCATAGTATTTCAAGCACTTTTATCTCAGAAGATCAAGGAAAATTTGATTCCTTGTGATGTGGATGCTTTAAACCCCATCTACGCTACAGATAGAGACAATTACGTTCACTACAGAAGAAAGCGGTTATAGCAGTCCAATCAGAGAAGTGCGTCTGAGTATTGCAATCATTAACAGCATGTAGTCTGTGAGCCACTGTGATCGAGTGTAGCCGTGAGTGATATGAAGGTGTTTGTCTGTAGCACATGATGGATTATAGCATCTTCTTGGTTTGATACGGCAGCCGCTGGGGTTATTGACATGTAAAATTACCTGTATGTCTGTATATGTATCCAGCTCAAGTTTGATCTACAGTGTGTGAAACAGTTCATCTGACCAAACACGCATGAGCTCCAACACAAACGATGATGGATAGCACTTCCCACCGCCAGACATGGCATTGGTGCAGAGGTACTGAATGTAAAAGCACATCCAGGCCGGATTGGTTTGGTTTGCATATCTGTTTACTAAACATAAATAAAAAAAAATACAGCCTGTTTCTTTTTTTTTTTTACATTTATGAGCATAGCTGGAAATCTGTTTGCCCCAGGTGGAGTCCTCGCTCTCAGCCCATCACTGATTCATCAGGATGCGAAGCAAGCCCATCACCTTTTATTACACCCAATATTTCAGGCGACGTTTGAAACTGAGACGGAAATATTGCGGGTTTGTCAAAACTGCCAAAATAAACACAAAAGAATCTAAAGGAATGTTCTCCAGACGACCCTTGTTGCTAGCAACTCCCAGCATAAAATACCAAGAGAACTTTCAATTCAGTCTATTTTTGGCCAACTCAGTTGCTGGAGCGCTTCAGTGATTATTGGAACATTTTCAAGAGGTGATTTGATTCCCCCCCCCCCCCCTCTCGATCTGTTTTCCTCTTCTCCAGACATCATTTCTCACTCTCCTGCTCTTTCTCTCTCTCTCCGCAAAATCAAATATCAGCATTCCTCTGAGTTACAAGAATCAGAAGACATTGCTCTGGTGTCTGCTCTAATAGCTAGTACGTCGGCTTTTTCTCTCTTCAAAGACTCCGACTGGAACTGAGGCTCTGGATAAAGTGGAATTGTTGATATGACAGGGCACATGCTTCAGCATTACATCATCAGAGAATATGATGCGAGCGCGACTGGCAGGAAATGAGAGCGGCAATGTGGGTGGAAACTCCTCGTTATCAAAGTTGCTCTGAATTGAATAATGTATTCTCCAAAATAAGCTCTCTGATTCTGCAGACATGGGACAAAACGGGCTATAGATGTGAAAAATAAACGTTTATGTACAGAGGAATCATTTTGGGTTTCTTGCTGCTTCCATTTTCTCACAAAATATGTTTTTTGCTTGCTGTCAGGCCATCAGATTAAAAAAAAAAAGGAATGTGTACTCAGTTATTTATAAGAAATATTTGCAAATCCTATTCCTTCATCTACAGTTAAGAATGAATTGTGAATACAGAAACAGTTTCAAAATGATTTTCGATTGAATTGTCACCACAGTCTAAAAGAAATGATGACAACATAACCATATTTTGCATCACACATACATCAAATGCAGGAAATATTTTATATTTCTGGTGTTGCTAGCTACAAATAAGGGAAATGATCTAAAAATGAGTTTTGTTATCATTTGTGTTTAAAAGTAAAATATAACACAGTTAACTTAAAAAAAATATATATATATATATATATATATTTAAGAATTTTTGAAATATTTTTGAAAGAAATCTCTCACAGTAATATTGTTAAATGTTATTAGAATTGAAAGTATCAGAAATCATTCTTCTATGCTAATTTGCTGCTAAAGAAACATTTCTTATTATTATTGAAAAGTTGATTATTCAATGAATAGAATGTTCAAAAGAAGTGTGTTTATTTGAAATAGAAATCTAATTTAAAGTATTCATTCCTTTAAAATAAAAAAATTACAATTAGCCAAAGTTATTTGTCTGTTTTTTATATTTTTATGTAAATCTAATGGTGGTGACACAAATTTTTTAAAATTTCTTTAATAGCCATCTATTCAAATGATCTTTTTTGTACTGTGAAGTATTTATTCTTTTAAAGATACATTTTCATATTTCTTGTTTATTTTTCCTAATTTTCAGTTTTAGGTGGTGAGTGAAAAGGTAATATCGTAATTTTAATGAAAAAAAAAATGCCACATTTGTGTTGAGAACCTTCTAATGATCATCTCTGATTAACATAGAACCGCAAATGTAGCACCTTAAAACTAATGGCATGCAAAACTGTTGTACAGAACCAGAGCACAACTTTCTCCCCTTTCTAAAAAAACGTTATCTTCTCGTCCTATCATGTTTGACAACACCCAGCTCTCCTTTCTCTTTCTCCATGGCGTCCTAGAGGTGAGCCCCACTCCAAAGCCGGAGGAAAAAGCTTCACCATTCATCTCCAACTTCAGGCCCAAATAGGCCGTAATGATTGAGCTCTGATAGACGCCAGAGAGAGAGGAGTCCATAGAGCTATTCATGGAGGCTAATCAGCATGCCAAGAGCAAAGTCTGGCTCTGCAGTGACTGAATGCAGACTGTGAGCGCCCCTCCTTTAATCTCTCACTCTTTCATTCGGCCCTGCTGTGGCTTTATGAAAAACCTGACACGGCCTTCTCTGCTGTTTCCCGCCACCTTACCTCAGCCTCCTCCTTTCCTCTGCTGCGTCCCGTGAGTCAGAGTAAACAATCGTTATAGTGTAAGAACATTGGGCTCATTCAGAGGAAAACACACTGAATGTGAGACGGCGGTATTAATAAAGCAGCTTCACCCCAGGATGAGCCATTACGACATCGTTAACACGGCAAGAATGCAAGTCGACACTTCGCTAATGGTCACGGGGCCAAAGCGCTCCGATAAAGCTTCAGATTTGCTCGCATTGTTCAAAAACGCCTCTAAGTGCTGCAGCTTAGACGTGTTAAGCAGCGCAACTCGTGATAGATGATACGCCCTTCCTGTCTGTTTAAATATCCCCGCTGACAGCGAAATGTCTGATTCATCTCCAACCTCTTCGAGCGCTCTTCCCAGGATCTCCTGTATACTCCAGTGCATGCGTTTTAGGGATGAAAGAGCTGCCAACCAAGCATCTCTGAGATGGAGACTTGCTGGCTGTGCTGATCTGAAATTCAAAAGCTATCCTTTACAGGCTGTCAGAAAAGTGATGGAGTGAAAAGGGAGTCTATCATCAGGGGACCGATGCTGGACTCCACCAGCGCCGCACGACGCTATCAGCTTTCATTCTCATGCCAAGATCGTTCAGTTCAATTTTATAACCGAAAGCTTTATGCTGCGCTTATTGCGTTGCAATGCGAGTCAATTGGCCTCATTTGACTGTAAGATGTTTTCATTAAGAAACAGCACCGGTGACAAAGGCTTATATGAATAATGTCATGTTCGGAGGCACGATAAGACACGAGGTGTGAGAAGACAATTAGGGTATCGCAGAATAATTAGGTATTAAACGCAACATATTCTGAGTTGGAGATTGAACCAAATTCAAGACAAAAAACAGAAAGGTCAGATGAGACAACATGAAGTCTTGAATGGGTAGAGAGACCTCATTACTTTTTAACTAGTAAAAACTAAAGTTTATATTATGTAATGCGAGTTAATAAATCAGTGTCCAAAATTCATGTTGTGAATTGGGAGAGATGAAAACAAGCTACAGCAAACAACCATTTATAAACTAAATTCATATTTAAAATAACTGTATTTTATGAAGTAAATGTCAAATATTTATAGTTTCTTTTGGTTTTCATTATATGACATAGCAACGGAAAAAAATGAATACCTTAAATGTCAAGGTCAGTCACTTTGAAATAAAAGTGACAGACAAATGCACATTTAAAATGTTGAATGCAAGTCTCTGTTTCTGAACCTGCCTTCATCTCCTAAGAGACTGTGGCAAACCCAAAACCATGAAAAAAAGACCACTTGAAGTCAAATTCAAGACAAAAACCAAGAGAGGTCAGATATAAGACAAGAGTAAGAGAGTATGGAAGCATATGGATAGCAAAATTAACTCTGAAATGTAATATAGAAAAATGGCAATGTATTTCTGTATTTAAACTTACATTTTCCCATACATATGTGTAACATTTAGTGCAAATTCAGTTATATAATTTACACTTGCCATTTCCTACACTTGTTTTAATTTGTAAATTAAAAACATATTTTAACACTTTATAAGCTGCAAAATTAAAATTAAAATGTATCACCAAAATTGATTAGGTAACATGTCCAAGCAAAAACTCTAGCAAAATGATCATTTAAATGCTATTTTTCCTAAATGCATTTAGCCTTATGGGTAGGACATTTGGGATTGTATTTTCACCATAATACCGCATGAGAATTGTAGCATTTTTTTTTCTTAAATGCATTGACACTTACACTTAAGATGTTTAAATTCCGTTTTCATTAAATACCCTGCGATGAATGTTAGTTTGAGTCCATGTGGATTTGAGGGTCACGCCCCCAACCTGTCAGGCGGGGCTCGGCAACAGGACACACAATAGGTCATTATTCACCATTAACCAAACACTTTTCACCTGCCTCAAGATCTTGCACACTTTACACTCTGTTTACACTCTGATTGATGCATGAGATCAAACAGACAGTGCAATTCTACCTCTACATACATTTCTGCAACACCATAATTACGTACCTTACTGCACGTTTCGCAGCAGTTTCAAAGTGAACTGTCCAGAGAGTGGCGCTAAAACACACGCTCAATACGTGACCATGGCATGTATTTATTACGTTGGTACAGGCACGTATTGCTGCGTTTTTATTACACTGCTTGAGGTACGTATTGCGGCTGTTCAGAATTCAAATATCCGGGCAGTGTCGCTAAAGGTTAATGCTTTATCATGTTGGAAATTTCCCCTACACCAAACCCAACCCTAAACCTACACAACAGTGTTAACAAATGCAAAAGTGATATAAAAACATATTTGTTGATGCAGCTGTGCTGTTTTAACTTCCTTTTGTGGATTTCAGCTGTTTTGTCGAACCGTAGTTTCACAGGGTTCGTACCGGAGCTCTTCATCACTCAAGTGCAATGCCGTATCGCGTGAGACAAACAACGTTCAAAAGTATCCGTTTTCAAATCATGCAGGAAGTTAAAATTGTTTTTAAGTCATAACATAATATTCTGCAAGTAATTGTGTGAAAATTAGACTTTATTAATCAAAACTCTATATCTGTAAATCATACTTTGTGTGAAAAGGAATAAAAGTTGTCAGAGTTTTACTGCCTCTAGAGTTCATTTCAACTGAAACTGCAGTGAATCTTACATATACAGTTGTGCTCAAAATTATTCATACCCTTGGTAAATATGATCAAAGACAGCTGTGAAAATGAATCTGCATTGTTAATCCTTTTGATCTTTTATTTAAAAAATTCACAAAAATCTAACTTTTCATTGAACTAAAACAATTGAAAAGGGGGGAAAATCTCATGATGGAATAAATGTTTTTTCTCAAATACACATTGGACACAATTATTGACACCCCTAGAAATTCTTACGAGTAAAATATCTCTGAAGTATATTCTCATTCATATTTACAATTTTGAGCACACCAGGGTGATTATGAACATAAAATTATCCAGCCATGGCTTCCTGTTGCACAGGATTATAAATATGAGGGAAAACAAAGGCCAAATTCCCTTAATCATCCATCATAATGAGTAAAACCAAAGAATATAGTTCTGATGTGCAGCAAAAGATAATTGAGCTTCACAAATTAGAAAGTGGCTGTAAGAAAAGAGCTAGAGCAGTGAAAATTCCCATTTCCACTATCAGGGCAATAATTAAGAGGTTCCAGTCAACATAAAATATTACAAATCTGCCTGGAAGAGGATGTGTTTTATATCATTCTAATGCACGCTGAGGAGGAGAGTTTGAGTGGCCAAAGACTCTCCAAGGTTCACAGCTGGAGAACTGCAGAGTCTTGGGGTCAGAAAACCTTAAAAAAAAATATCAAACAGCCCCTACATCACCACATGTTGTTTGGGAGGGTTTCAAGAAAAAAAAAATCAAGAAAAGAAAATGCTCTCATCCAAAAACAATCTCCAGCATATTCAGTTGTCAGACATGACTGGAACTTCAAACGGCACTGGCTTCTATGGTCAGATGAAACTAAAAAATGAGCCTTTTAGCAGCAAACACTCAAGATGGGTTTGGTGCACACAGGGATAAAAAAGTACCCCATGTGTACAATGAAATATACTCCTGTATTTTTGATGTTGTTGGCCTTTATTTCTGCTGGAGGTCCTGGACATCTTGTTTAGATACATGGCATCATAGATTCGATCAAATACCAACAGATAAAAAAAAAAGACTGTCTACGCTAGAAATCTTATAATGGGCCATTGTTGGTCTTCCAACAGGACAATGACCCACAAACAAACATCTAAATCAAAACAAAAATGGGTCACTGAGCACAAAATGAAGCTTTTGCCATAGCCAACCCAGTCCCCTGACCTGAACCCTATAGAAAATGACTGGGGTGAACTCAAGAGGAGAAGCACCAACATGGAGCTGGAAATCTGAAAGATCTGGAGAGAGTCTGCATGAAGAAATGGTCTCTGATCTCTTATCAGCTGTTCTCCAAACTCTTCAGGCATTATAGGAGAAAACTCAGAGCTGTTATCTTGGCAAATAGAGGTTGCAAAAAGTATTGAATAAAAGGGTATGATTAATTGTGGCCAATGTGTATTAGAGAAAAACATTTATTTCATAATGAGATTTCCCTCCCATTTTAAATTCTTATTCTTCAATGAAAATGTTAGATTTTTGTAAATATTTAAAATAAAAGATCAGAAGGATTAATGATACAGATTTATTTTCAGAGCCTTCTTTGATCGAATTTACCAAGGGTATGAATAATTTTGAGCACAACTGTAGGTAAGTTTTTTTTTTTCAGTTTTGCAGAAATGTATACAGAGGCACATATTTCCAATGAGCCTAGGTTGCTTATTTACCTATTTGCCACCTTACACCGTGTCTACACTGGACACATGGCTTTTTAACTAGTACAAAAACAGCAACAATAATAATAATAATAATAATAATAATAATAATATAATATAATATAATGCAAGTTCATTATGCCAAAAATTCATTGGCCAAAATTCAGGTTTTGAATTGAAAGAGATGAAAAAACAACAAATGTTCATTTATATATTTTATTTAAATGTATTTCATTTTATAAAATGACTATTTTATAAAGTAAAAATATATTTATTTAAAAATAAAACTACTTCCAAATCTTAATCCTCCTCCTTAAGCCCAGGACACACCAAGTTTTTTTAGCGTGTTTCGCAACGTTAGCTCTAGTCGGATGACATTTTTCAGCCAATTCTATATCGGCGAGAAAGAGAAATCCGACTGGCTATTCAGCTTAGCGAATGAGTGCATGAAAAAAAAACGCAACTGATGAAAGCAAACCAATCACAGAGTAAAGAAATCCATCGGCTGGTGTAAACAATAATAAAAGCAGGTGCTGCTACTAGCTCTTCTGGGTTCCCTGTTTGAATGCTGAATACTGCCACCTGCTGTATGAGAGAGTTAAGATCTCTCACGCAAGCGCAGAGCATACACCCTAGTTGGCCTTTGGCTGTAGTCTATCCGGTGTGTTCTAGTGCAACTATTTTTGCCCCAATGTAGGCGATACAAGGCAACACGTCGGTTTGGTGTGTTCCTACCCTTAGAGACGCAAGCCCATAAAAATACTGAGTACAGCTTTTATATTGAGTAGACAGAATTATTGCAACCTGAAACTGAGGACTTTACATCCTGTATCATATATTTTAGGTCAATTTATTTTATGACAAGTCCTACCATTCAGCCAGTTGCTATATCATAATATCAGCTGCCAATAACCTGCTTAAGAGCTAAGGATACTTTATCTGGGCAGTATATATCCCTTCCTGTCACCCTATACACCTATTATCCTTGTCTAGATTGGCGCAGTAGTCACAGGGAGGGTTGGCGGGGGACGAGGGTCTCCTTTAGAGTCAGTAATGACAGTCAGACTGAGATTGGACCTGATGCCAGATCACTCTGACTGGCCTCTGAGCTCAGCAGGCAGCCAAAATCGTTGCTTCCCAAGTCCAATCATACCAAAAAGCCCCTGCAAAGCGTGACTGTGAGACTTCTGCTTGCACAGACTCCTGGGGAGTGCTTTAAACTAATTTATTTAGAATACTTAAAATGTTCACAGAACACTTTTTTAAGACACACAAGCCTTCCCCAGGCCTGCTGCATCCACAGTGTTCCACTTTGTTAATCACTCCATGGTTTTAGTCTGGCATCCATCCTCTTTCAAGCTATTTCCATCAATTAGCTACTGCTGGGGAGTTCAGGTGGCCACAGTAATGGTAATCTTTGTAGCCAACTGTTCGTTTGAAATGCTTAGCGGTTGCATTGTATGGGGTTTTTGAGCATTTCTTTCTGTTCACTCTGTTCCCATCATGGCCTGAACTCACTGGTCAGAAGACATTTTGTTTGAACTGAACAGCCAATCACAACAAAATGTAAATTTAAAATGCTGAATGTAAGTCTCTGTTTCTGAATCTGCCTCCATCTCCCTAGAGACTGTGGCATACCTAAGGCCATGAAAAAGAAAGACCACTTGAAGTCAAATTCAAGACACAAAACAACTGCAAGTTCATTATTTTAAAAAATAATTGGTCGAAATTCATGTTTGAATTGAGAGAGATGAAAACAAGCTACAACAAATGTCCATTTATTTTATTTGCAAAATAACTATAAAATTAATTTATTTTATAAAAAACTATATTTATAGGCTAAAATAAAAATAAATGTATTTATTAAAAAAACAAATTTATTTTGAAAATAACTTTTTATTAAAATTTTATAAAGTAAAATATGTTTATTTTTTTAATTATTTTTTCTTTTTTTTAACTGAACAGCCGATGGCATCACAACAAAACTGAAGTAACAATGAATGAAAATGGTAATACTTACTTTTAAGACTATCCAGTCTTCTTTTCTATCATTTTTTTGTGAATATATCAAGAATACAGCATAACAAATAAAGCAACAAATGAGACCAAAAATGGAGCCTCAATAAAAAATCTATTCAAATTTTTTAAATGCGCTTTAATAGCTTAAAATCATCATGCACAAAACAGTTTTTCTCATGTAATATGACATATTTCTGAGTGAAACAGATATTAAAAAGAAAAAAGTGAGGTTTCATTTCATGCTTAAGGAAAAGTGTGTCTTTATCCCATTAATGTTAACCTGCATTAAATTGCACTAACTGTTAGCAAGACTGTAAAAAGGTGATGTCAAAAAAGGAAAGTTGTTTCAGTGGTATAGCAGATTATTATTTTTAATGAAAGCTAAAACATTTTCTCCTAACATGCACTGCTGAATCATTCACAATACCAGCAGAAATGAGTATTTGGAAAGTAAATATGGTCAATTTGGATTTCATGCTGGCTTAGTAATTTACTTGTTCATTACAGCAATCAGTCAAAAAGCCACTGGACAATCCGTTCTAAACTGACCATGAAAGAAACTGGCCTAAAGAGAAATGTAAATGGAGAAAGTCTCTGTATGTAGGAAATGAAAAGCATTTGGGCAGATGCCTCCTGCGGTTCTCTCTATCACTATGCTGGAGGTCACTACTCAATTCCTTGGCACTTTGTGAGAAGCAAACCCATGCACTCTCCAATTATTTTCTTAAAAGCCCAGTTACTGTGGCAACCAGGCTAACATGTTTTGTTTGCCATGGCGGCAGGCCAACTCAAACCTTTAAGCTGTTCAAAGCAAGCTTACACATAATGGGTGTCTGCTCTTGTGGTCTCAACCTTACACCTATACTGATATTGCACGCACAAAGAGCTCCAAACATAACTTAATGATAGCATCGCTTCACTCAGAACTTCATCAGCTGGTTAAAAATAAAGACACCTGCAAAGGCTGACGATGAAAATCCAATTCCAAACATGCTGTATTTTAAGATTTGTTGTGAAAAATAATTCTCTTCTCTGAGCTAAAAAAAAACAAAAAAACAGACACTGGTCATGAACATGTCTGAACTTTTTCCCACTGTGCCTTATTCTGAGACTCTTATGCAACGTGGATCAATTTTATGAGGCAGTATTTTCTCACTTTTGCTTTCCAGAGCATATAGAAGATAAAAGATATCAGACTGAGCTCTAGGGTGTCACATCAACACCTACAGGACTTGAAGTATTTTCTTACTCATCTATCTATCTATCTATCTATCCAGCTATCTATTCACATAATTCCACTGCCTCCACAATGATGCCGTGCTCAAGGATGGTGAGATTGGGAATATAATCAGATGTGTCTAGGTGTATCACAGTGTATATCACAAATCCCTGTGCTTTCCATTTAGAATCATAAATGATTGTGAATCAAACCATAAAACAGACTTGTTTTGATATTTGATCTCAGTCCTCAAACTAGGTTAAATGTTGTTGTTGTTGTTTTAGTTACAAAGAAAGTCAGTAAATGACATTGATACAAATATAGCATCTAAATAAATGGAGTAGCAATTCAAACAGATGATCCTTGGTTTGGCCTTAGGCTAGATTTAAGCACTACATATTGACAAGTACACAAAAGGTCATGCACAAGACCTTTTTGTTATCAGTTCTGATGCCAGATGAATGCAGAGTATCACTGATGCACATACACTGGCAGAACATACGTGTATATAATGAAATACATGGAAAAACAAGTCATCTCATAAAAAGGTGTTTGCACTGTAATCAACTTACAATCCTAACAAGCAATGTTACCCTGCACTGTAAAAAAAAAATGTTTGAGATAGTTTTAAAGAAATGTCTAGATTTCTATTTATCTATATAAAATTACAAAACATGTCATTTTACTGCATAATATTCTAAAACATTATAATTAACATTATAATTTGAAGTGAAAATGCATATTTAACAAGATGGTAATCCTTTTACCATAAAATACTGTTGAAATTATATTTTTACGTAGAAACCACCTTATAATTTGTGATGAAATTGGCATTTCCACAATTCCCTATGCACAAACCATCACAGTTATTTGGATTTTATTTCTAAGGTTCTGATCATTGTTATCAGTTATGTACATTTGACTATTTTATGTTGCATTTTGTTATTTAGTTAAAGTTTACTGTATTATTTTAGTGTCATTGGTGTTTGTTGTTTGTGTATGTCTTTACTTAAAGGCCAATTTTGATGAACAGTCATCATGTGTCCTTTCATTGCACCACCTGTACTATTATCACCACATTTTACAGTAACAGAGATTTTAATAGCTCAAATACGTTAGTATATTAATATTATATGGTTTAATGACATATATGCAGTTAAGAACTATAAAATTACGTAAAATGCCCAAAAGTGTTTAAAATGTTGTAACATCATCACTATATTTTCATGGTAAAGTTCTAGCAAACACAACTTGTTTTTATCGTATTTATTTATCGTAAAATTATCATTTATATGTTTCTTCCACGCAAAATGTATTGAATTCTGACGGAGACCGGTAGGCTCACCTTCGCCGAAGAAATGCGCTTGAATCAAGAAGAGCAGAAAAAAGCCCACCGCCGCTCCAGCGAGCGCCCACGCCACACGGAGATGCTGCATCTTTCTAATGATCGGATGCGTTTACAACAGCACATCCATCCCGGCTCAACACTGAATAAACATTCCCTTATTCTCAGGAGGAGCAGGCTGTTCGGTAAGGACACTTTCCATGCGGACAAGCGTCTGCTGGAGCGACAGGTTTCTATTCGGAGAGATTAAAGTTCAGTGCAAGAGAGTTTCAACGCGGCATCTGACACTTCGTGTCCCATTAACCGCTGCATAGTCTCTCGCTCACCGGTCGTCCCAAAATATTTAGCAGGCAACGCACCGCATGTCTTCACACATCCACACGCGAGCCTAGAGCTGCATAAACAAATGTCGCCCCCGGAATTCCGTTAAAGTCCAGGAGAAGACCTCACATGCGTCCAGCCTCACGCCAGGGGTCTCTAGTCTGCTGCGTCGTTCCGTTGACTCTTCCCAGCAGAAACTGTGCGGACGCGTCTGAGGAGCGTCTCCTGTTTAACTGAGGCTGCGGGTCTGCACGCAAGAGTTTCGTCTTGGTTGAAAATCGACGTCATCACTGTTAAATCTGTCAATCTCCGGGCGATTCCACTTACAGAGAGTGGGAATACCTGGTCACAGTAGGCCAACAAACATGTTTTATTACGAATATGTTTTTTCTCTCTCTCTTTAATTCTAAAATGTTAGAAATGTTTTTATTTTTCCTTTTCATCTAACAGTTCAGGAATACCTAAATTAATCCGTCTTCGATCTTGTGAAATTCACATTTAATATGCTATTTTTAGATCAAAGGCAAGAAATTGTTAATACACTGTAAAATGATTTTTTCTTTGAATTACTATTAAAATTATGTCAATTGCCAGAACTTTTTACAAGCATTTTGGTGACTGTCTATTTTATTTTCTAACTTAATGTAAGTGGTACTGATAATCTTTTGTTCAATAGAAGGCCACAAATTCAATCACACAAAAATAAACAGGGCTAACATATGAGACAAAATAGTAATTATTAACTAACATGAATGCAAAAAAAAAGTCAGTAGGGACCATTGGGGTTATTTTGGACCCCACTGACTTTAATTGTATGGACATTGGACAAAAGCAGTTGTCATTCTTTTCTTCAAGTATCTTACAAATGTTCGCTTTTTATCATTTTTAATTTTAAAGGGTACCCCATAGTTTAAATAGGCAAGTCAAAATTGCTTTCTTTCATTTTCCATCTTATATATATGTACGTAATTGCATATAGGCAATGTTAAATATCACACTGACATTCAGATTTATATTTAGTAAGAAAGTAAATATCAAGCTGCCATTTACAAGGTGCTTTTACCCATTACAGTACACGTTATTTATAACAGTGACAATCCCACTGATCATCAACTTACAAACGCGATCTAGATTAAAATCAAAATTTAAACAGTGTTATTAAAAAAATATGCATCTAATTTAATTCATATATGCATTCCAGTAGGAATGCATATTCCTTGCAGTTCCTTTTTTCTAAAACTTCTCTTAAAAAAAAAATCTTTTTCATTCAGTGATGGGTAGCTCTCTTGATGAAATAATTAATAATGATCTCTTTTAATGCATATATTCAGATTTAAAAGTAACCCATTTTCTTTGCCGTTAATGTCACTTTTCCTATTATTCCCAAGTACAGCTGTCCACACATGACATCCCATCACATTCTCATATTGTTCTCACGTACTCCAAGCTTCCGTAGAAGAATGGCAATCAATCAGCGGGGACCCAATTAAATATGTTCAGAACACCGCACCACTGCAAAGTCAAGCTGCTACTGAAATATCCTGCCCTATAATAACATGTTCCTCCTGTGTTGCCAATATATATTCTACAGATCTAGTCTTTTTTCTCCTGCTCTATCTCTCCATTTCCATTTTGTCTAAGGGGAATATCTATATTTGACTCTGCCGTGTTTGTTGGAAGTACTGTATGAAAATATGAGGCGGGACAATAGACCCAGTTCCAATTTATTAAGCCTGCTTTCATTTATTTACTTTTTACATTTGTTTTCCATAGTAATTGCAGCGTCTCAGTGGAGACACTGGAAAGTGATATCAGTGTGATATATATAAGCAATATGAGCCAGACCCAGTACCCTATTTTGTTTTCTATTTTTGGTGGATGAAAGGTAAATTTATTCACACCGAGATAATTCCAGCTTGCGAATGACAGCAACCTATGGAAACCAAACATTTGAGTATGAATATTTATGTTCATCAAGTACTTAGCAACAGCTATTATGGAGAAAATAAACAATGTGATTTAAACAATCGCTGAAATTCCACATTAAATAAATACCTTGAACTTAAATGAGAAACTCAACATTTCAATTCATAGAGTTAATCTCTCAGATCAATGCAGGGACGAGCCGCTGTTTGCCCTTTTTATCTAAATCCCTTTCCTTGATTTGGAATCAGAAATCCATTTGTTCAGAGAATGTCTAAAACAAATTACTAGGAGAACATCAGCACCAAACTTTAGATTTGAAATGAGAAAGATTACCTACTAAACATTTATCTCATGCTAATGACAGCATTGGATAACAGATTAATTAAAGAGACAGTTCACCCAAAAATGAAAATTCTGTCATCATTTACTCATTCTTTATTCTTCTGAACACACAAACACACACACACGAAGATATTTTGAAGAATGTTAAGAACCAAACTGTTTCAGTTCCCATTGGCTTCCATTGTATTTTTTTTTGCCCATACAATGTTAGTCAATGAGAACCAAAACTGTTTAGTTACTAACATTCTTCAAAATATCATCTTCTATGTTCCACAGAAGAAAGATGTTAATGCAGGTTTGGAAAGACATGAAGGGCATTAAATGATGCTTTAAAGAGCATCTGTCAAGCTCCATAATGACAAAAAGCATGATAAATGTTGTCAATTCCACTTTTTGCATATTCCACACCTTCTGAAGTCAGATGATAGATTTATGTAAAAACAGGCCTAAATTTAAGTCAGTATTCACTGATAATCTTCCAATGTAGTCAGCTGTTAACCATTACACCCAGTTAATTATCAATAAGTTGAACTTGAGTTCCAAACCGTTTGAGTGCAAAACGGTTTGAATGACATTCAGGGTATATAAAAAACAACATGAGCTAATGTGCTTTACAGCCAGAATAAAAATAAAGTGAAAAAAAAAACATGTTAATGAATCTTGACTCACACCATCTTCCTGTCTGAGAGCCAAGGGCACTCTCACCTGCACTGTAATGTTATGCAGCATTTCTGTCACCGTTATCACTGCAACACTCTGGGGGAGCAAAGCGCAGACCACCGCTTGACTGCTGCATGTCCCTAAAGCACATTTTCCACTCCACAATACATTTGACATCACGCCGAGTCTCCTTATAATCAATATCTGTGTCATTGTCAGAATTAGTCTGTTAGTTAGAGAAGGTCTAGCAAATCACATCAAGTGAGCAAAGCGATGATTGTGTAAAAGTCACAGACTGCTCTGGAAAATACTCGCATTTCAAGGAAACCGTTCAGCCAAAATTGGAAGTCCTGTCATCATTTACTCACCCTCATGTCGTTCCAAACATGTATGACTTTATTTATTCCATGTAACAAAAAAGAAGAGATTTTGAAGAATTTCAGAAGTGTTTTTTGTCCATACAAAAAGTCAACAGAGAGCAATGGAGTTATTCTTTAAAATATCTAATTTTTTGTTACACAGAAGTAATGAAGTTAAGTGATGTTCTGTCCCTAGTGTGACATTTCAACATGTGATGAACAAACTGTAAAGTAACTGCATTTTGGGAAAAGCCAACCCGATCTCTTAAGAAAACATAACTATTTTACAATTTGGCAATTTTGTATGAATCTTATTATTATTATTATTTAAAAAAAATCCCCCAAATAATGAATAAGATTACTTGAAATCATACAAATTGACAACCAGTTCAACAAAATGTAAAGTAGTTATAAATTCCCAAGAGATTGTGTTGGTGAAAGCACATAAGAAATGCTCTGAAAAGCTAAGATTCATCTTTAATGGGAAACTACACCCAAACCACTGATAACTGAATCAATTGATTCACTGAAAGGATCCAATTAAAAAGAACAATTCATTCATGAATCAGACATGAGATTCATGTCAAATCATTAAATGTCAATCATTTGGGGGCAGTCGTGGCCTAATGGATAGAGAGTCGGACTTATAACCCGAAGGTCGTGGGTTTGAGTCTCAGGTCCGACAGGGGTGAGGTGGGGTAAGTGAGTGAATATCCAGTACTCCCTCTTTCTTCAATACCATGACTGAGGTCAGACCCTTGAGCAAGGCACCGAACCCCCAACTGCTCCCTGGGTGCTGCAACATTGGTTGCTCACTGCTCTGGGTGTGTGTTCATGGTTTGTGTGTGTGTGTGTTTGTTCACTACTCACTGCTGTGTGTGTGCACTTGGATGGGTTAAATGCAGAGCACAAATTCCGAGAATGAGTCGCCACATGACATGACATGTCATGTCCTTTCCTTAAAGTGATAGTTCACCCAAAAATGAAAATTCTGTCATTAATTACTCTCCCTCACGTTGTTCAGAACACATAAGACCTTCGTTCATCTTCGGGACACAAATTAAGATATTATTATTTCTTCTCTTGAATGTGTCAGTTGCGTTGCTGTCTATGCAGGGTCAGAAAGCTCTCAGATTTCATCAAAAATATCTTAAGCCCGGCTCACACTGTGCGATTTTGTCCACGATTTGGTCATCTGAGACAAATTTTGAAAATCCTAAAAGATTTCTATAATCCTAGGCTAAAATCTGTAGTCTTTGATCGTTAGTTTGACATGTTCACCGACAGCCGATTAATGGCTGTTGCGATCAAATTTCACCTCCGACGAATTTCTGGCAGTGTCAGAAGATTTGGCGCAAAGTCCTGCAGTGTGACTACCCCTACGATGAATGTCAAACTGTCTCCGTTTTTCAAGACAAGCTATGAGCAGAATTAATGCTAGAGAATTATTCTATCAGCCATAAACTCCCATGGCTTCCCCGCCTCCGCTCACGCGAATTCATCTGATATGTTGCCTTTTCTATATAAACACTGGTTGTGCCGCTGTTTTCATGTGGGTGTGTAGAGCTGCATACACTATTCTTCTTAAATACGCCGGTATTGCCGCCGTTCATATACTTTTCATGATAGCCAACATTTCGGTCCCGCGTGCAATGCAGTTCGCAGTTAATGGACGTGTATGGGTTGATAATGTAAAACTCCCGACAAGTTTTCTTGCGCGCACCCATTTTTACCTCGTCTTGACTGTCGTACAGTCTGACATTAATGACAACTGAGATCCCATAGTGTGACATGATCATCATGTTCGTACAGTCTGACAAGTACAATCCTAAAGGACTTTTAAAAGATCGCACAGTGTGAGCCCGGCTTTAATCATTGAATAATGACTTCAAACTCTGTCTGCTTGTCACACAATATGACTTTTAAATGGAATATATTCCATAACACATATGGACTACCTTTGTGATACTTTTATGATGTGTGTGTGTGTGTGTGTGTGTGTGTGTTCTGTTTTTGTTTTTTTGTAATTTTGAAGCTTGACAGCTCCAGTCATCACTTTCAGTATATTAAAGCGGCCAGAATATACTTCAGAATCATATAACCCGCTTCAGATTCCACACAACATGAGAGTGAGTAAATAATGGCTGAATTTCATTTCTGGACAAGCTATCACTTTAACACAAGACAAAAGCGCATCCGATTAGAATTACAATGAATAGCAGATGAAATAACTCACAGCTTTCAAAATCAAACAGATTTGATAGTTATGTGCAGATGTAAGACTTTATGCTCTGACAGGTGTTCGAACCACAGGATCGTGGCTTCTAGGGTGTGAAAACTTCATTCCAATTCAGCATAATTAGTCATGACAGATTTTAACCAAACAAAATACAAGAAGCCTGAAGAGGAGAAGAAATTGATACACTTTAAAGAAATTCCACCCCCAACCAATGTCTAACCGCACAGCGCATCCTTATTACAGTTTGGTTTGTGCAATCCAATTTGGATGAATCCCATTAAATGTGACATCCGCCTTCACAAATATGCATTCCAGTAAATCTGCTGCATTTCAGCAATGTTTTTTCCCCGTTTCAAGATATGTTGATCCATACGGCAGGCAAATCTCAAGCTCTTGTTCAGTTAAACTGGAACCATATATATTTAAAACTGCATTGTGGAGCTGTAACTGTATCCTTTGATATGAGCACGAGCGATATGTTTCTGCTGTCAGAGGTAATCAGAACGGATTAAGCCTCACAGTTTTACTCCCAGACAGTCTAAAAGAAAAGCTGATGGTAGAGATCCCAATCAAAGAGAGGTGGGAAACTGTGACAAGTCCAGATACGTTGAGTGATAAGAAGGCAGGGCTCTTCTTCTCTCTGCCTGCCCGCAAAGACTTTTGTAATCAATCTACGCAGACTAATTCGGGCCAGACTCCAGTGTTTCAAAATGAGGTGGAGAAGGGAAGTGAGAAATGGTCTGACAGGCCAGTGTAAAGCTGTAGAGTCATGGGTCTGCAGTGAAGTACATTTTCATACTCCCATCATACATGTATGGCTTAATATAGTGGATAAAATATTAAGTTCAATTTTTAACGTTGGAGCATATTAATTAGTCGCTGATGCAGTGGACAATTTTTTAAAAGCCATTTTAAGTATTCATGGTGTGATGGTGTTACATCAAGTGCAATTTGATGTAACAGTTATTCTTAACCATAATTCGATTGGATTTTCCACTTTAGACTTGCCACAGTGCAAAATTTAATATTGGCTAAAAATATCAGAGAGGTGAACAACAATTAGGGCCTATTATTTAACTTAAACTACAACTAAAATCGTAAAAACTTTCATTACATGAAATAAAATAAACTTACAATAAAATAAAATACTTAATTTCAGCTAGCTGCCAAGGCAACTTTTTTTTTTCATGTATTTAACTTGATGAAACAACTAAAACTGAAATAAAAATTAATAAAAACTATTTAAAAAAAAAAAAAAAATGAATAAAACTTCCCAAATTAAAATATAAAGAAAATATATAAATAAAAACTAATTCAAAATATTAACAAAAAATATAATAGTATGTCTATGATAGCAAAATATCACTGTTTTGAATACTGGTAAACAGTGTTGGGGAAAGTTATGCATTACAATATTGCGTTACTCCATAAAAAAGTAACTAATTGCGTTACTTAGTTACTTTTATGGAAAGTAATGCATTACGGTACCTTTGCATTAGTTTTTGTCACCTGGGCTGGGCTTGCTTATTTATTTTTAAGAACAGAAAACCCAAAAGTTATATTTTTGGTGACTGTAAAAGCCCTTTCACACCAAGAGGGAAATTAATAAACCTCAGGCTGAAGAAAATGCCTCTGCCTCTGCACTTACTCCCAATTTCTCTCAACACGGGGACAGGAAAGGTGTCAGTGAATAAATAGGAAAACAAAGTAACTTGCATTACTTATTTAAAAAAGTAAATCAGATGTTTTCTTGTTAATTTAAAAGCAATCCGTTACTTTACTAGTTACTTGAAAAAAAGTAATCTGATTACGTAACTTGCGTTACTTGTAATGCGTTACCCCCAGCACTTTTGGGTTTTCTAAAATTATGTGTTTGTGACAACAAAGATTATTTACAATTATGTAATATTATGTAATATTGTAAAGGACAGAGGTGTAGCCCTCTCAAAATATGTCATTAAAAAAACATTAAAAATAAAAATAATTAAAAATAACGGTAATCATTATGTTTAAATCTTGTTTCAAAGAAAACTGTTGTTGTTATTGTTGTGATTTAATAATTCATGCATCAACGGATTAAAAGAACATTATAAATAATTACAATACTTTATTTTGAATCAGTGTTGCCATTTTTGTCATGTTTCAGAGTGCTATGCACGAAATTCTGACATTATCACATTTACTATTTCTGACAATTATCACCATTGACTTCAAATTAACACACTAGTGCAAACTCTCAGTTTGTAACATCAGCTTTTTATTTCCTGTTTAGCCATAACTCTGCCTATTTCTGAAGGTCTGTTTTACTCTTTTAGAATAAAACACTTTATTAAATTACACCACAGTCATCTTTAACTTCAAGTTATAGAGTCAAGAGCTACTACAAGACAGAAATGACCTCATGTGTAGAGTCAATATTTACTGACTGAAACAGCAGTGCCCTGGTCAGTTCGGAGGACAGATGGATTATCTCAAAGAGAATGTAAGTGAAGAAAAGCAGATCTTTCTCTAGTTCTGAAGTGTTTCCCATGCAGGGCAGGACTATATTATTATGGACAGTATTGATTTGACAGAACTAACATTTTGCCCATTGACCGTGATGCACCGTTGTAGCGAGTGTTTGTGAAATGGATAGCATGTGTGAAATTAATTATTGACAAATTCAAATATGCCGTCCACAACGGCATAAATGTGGATAGTAAGCAGTTTTTGACAAACGCTGTGGATAAATCATTCAGACAAGATGTGTAGTGGCAAGCAACCGAGCTTAAAAAGGTTTTCATGTGAATGTTGCAGATGTAGATGATCAAGCTGTAATGCTGTATTCACTTGTCTTGTCAAAACATAGCTGACTTCTGTGACCATATTTCTAAAGTGATACATCATTCGGCACAGCATAAAACTCCCGATTTTCAACATAATCACTATGGATGTGCAGCGATTCAAAGGCAAAACCTCCGTCGGATGATTCTATGAGCAATGACTGAAAAAGAGATTGCTTATTAAAATCTAATATCTTGTAAAGGATCAGTAAAATGAAATAGAGATTTGACTAAACTATTGTTTAGGCCAGAGATGTAATCACGAGAAGGCATTCCACAGAGGATAACTCTATTTTCTCAAACTGTTGGCGGCATTACCACCAAATTGAGAGAGAGGAGAAAAAAGTTAATGTGCTTGTAAAAGATGGGCCACTTTATGAATTTTACTGCCCACAGGTCAGATGGGAATACATTCATTCTATATTCAGCGCAGAATTTATACCGGTTTCCCGTCGTTGCTATGCAAAGCACACAAGAACATTTTCAAGGAAAATCATAAAGCATCTGCCCTTCAGTGGCGAAGATGGAGAAACAATTCTGAAAAGGTGTGTATGTATCTGTGTGTGTGTGTGTCTGTCCTTTAATACTTCTTTTAGAACATGACATTTTTTAATTATTGCTCTGTATAAGGTCATGAATTTATTCAAAAATATTTGCAATTTATAAATATTTTTGTAGATTGCAAATTAGGAGGGGGGGCATAAAATTAAAAAAAAATCAGGGTTGTTGAACTGACCTTAAATTATAATGAAGAATGAAATTCTTCCTCTTAAAAGAAAACCTTATTAAATGGTTTGACATAACCTGATTTCTGAAGACATCAGTGACTTTGGAATGCATTTTCAACTTGATTTTTAAAACATCTTTCTATTTATTTGTCATTGACTCATGAACAGATGTCTCAGTGTTGTTTAAACATCCCATTGCATGAGTATATGACACTGTGCCAGGTTTAAACAGTTTCAGACATGTCTAGAGACCAGTGGATTCTGTTCCAATCAGTTTGTGTCAATTAATGAAATGCTTGTCAGGGATTATGGAGAACATCTCAGGAACTTCCAGAACAAAGTGATTTTTCTGGTTTACCCCTAATACTGTTCATTGAGCTTATGAAAAATGAATGTAGATATATATAATCACAAACAGGGGTATGAAACGCTGGGTAATAATAGTATTTCAAGTTCTTACCTGAGGTTAAAGCCGATTATAAACAAACAGGTCAATATTGACAAATACTCACAGGGAAGGCGGGGTTAGATGGAAGAGGGGGGATAAAAAAATAGATGAGTAAATGAACAAAATGACCTTGGTGGCAGCCAGGCTCTTTGCATACGACAATTTGTTTCTAGAGACCGGAGAAAGCATTCCGACATTGCCGCAACAGCGATTCGTGAAAGCTTTTCTTAAATTGTTTGAGCCAAAAAGAGATTCCGCAACAAGCAAAGGCATCAGCTGCTTTACATTATTCAAGACTTACACAATGGCACTCCTGGCACGTCTCCTGCTTTCAAATTGAACTTGATTTAGTTAAGATGCGTGAGCTCGAATCTGTGGATAGAGTGGCCTGCCAGACGGCAGGGAGGAGAGTCACTAACAGACACGCTGCGGTCTACATCCGGCGCAAAAAGCCGGTGACCTTCTGTCCAAGAATGTAACAATGCTTTTGTTCAGAAAGTATTATATTTGCGGATGATGAACCGCGTCTCGCTGCAAGTTTTGGAGGGTGAACGTTGGGAATGAGAGAGATTCTTTTCGATATTGCCACGAAAAAACCTAATATAACACATATTAATAGGATTTGGCCTGGACTATATAGTGCCAATACAATCTAACATTTATTGCTCCTAAGAAAAAGAGTAAAAGCAAGAAACCAAGGTTTCGGGGATAGAGCAGTAGAGAGATTCTGTTTCCCAGAGACGGCCAATGAAGCTTAACAAAGCCATGTTTCAAAATGTATGAATGTATCAGCTGGAATTACACTGCTCCAGTTGAATAAATATCTACAGGGTTTCTCTTCCCCTGTGTCCGTTGAATGAGCTCTTGTGAACACACTCATTCCCTCTCTCTCTTTCTTTCCGTCTCTTTCTCTCTCGTTCTTTTCTCACCCTCAGTAGGTTTTGCAAACAAACGTACTGATTGATCTATCGCAGGCTTGTGTGGAAGTACAAGAAGGTATCTCAATGTCAGAGCATTGTTCGAATGGAGGAAAAGAATTACATTATAAACCACATTAATTGAGCGGCTTCATTATCCGCCGGCTTTATTAAAATAGCAGCTCATTTAGTTGTCGCATGCCAGACTTTTCATATTTCTTTCCTGGCGCTGCTTTCAAACATGTTTATTTTCCCAAAGTAGTTTATTTCCTCTGCTATGAATCGTTGGACCAAATAAATTCTTCCATCTATTTTTGTTTGTCTGTTTTTGATTCTTTTCTCTGTTCCCCCAATTTTTTTTTAATCTGAGAAGGTGCTTCCTTTACAGGAAAAAAGGCTCGCCCTGCCCCCACAGTGCAGTAGTGCCTCGGGCGATTAGTATTTTGCAAACTAAAAAAAAGTCTTTGTCAAGTCCTGTAAGTTTGAATTTTTTCTCAAGGCATACTTTGCACTCTCTCATCTTCAAAGTGACTAGATTTGCTTTTTGTGTATGAATGTGTATGTGTGTGTATGTGTGTGTGTGTGTGTGTGTGTGTGTTCATTTATGTTTCACTGAAGTACACTGTTTCCTTCTATGACTATTTCCTCAGTTTTAGCCTCATGTGTGCTGCTATATTTTCAGTAGTGACATTTTTACCGTTGTTTTGAAAACATGTAATAAGTAGTGGAGAAGGAAATGGCAACCCACTCCAGTATCCTTGCCAAGAAAATCTGATGCTACAAAGAGCAATATTGCATTTCTTCAGCCTAAGGCTTATTAATTTCACTCTTGGTGTGAGGGCCTTTACAGTCGCCAAAAATATAACTTTTGGGTTTTCCATAATTAAAAATAAATAAACAAACCCAGGTGAAAAAAGTAGTGCAATTAGTTTTTTTATGGAGTAACATAATATTGTAACGCATTACTTTTAAAAGTAACTTTCCCCAACACTGACCATTATATCTACTTTTGCAGGCAAGAATCCCTTAGAGTAGCCCTTATTATCAATAAAAGAGTAGGGAATGCAGTACTGGGGTACAATCTCAAAAACGACAGAATGATCTCGGTTCGTATCCGAGGCAAACCATTTAACATCACAATAATCTAAGTCCATGCCCTAACCACTGATGCCAAAGAAGTTGTGATTGACCGGTTGTTTGAAGACCTACAACATCCCCTAAAACTAACACCAAAAAGAAGATGTTTTTTGCATCACAGGGGATTGGAATGCTAAAGTAGGAAGTCAAAAGATAGCCGAAATAACAGTCAAGTTTGGCCTTGGAGAACAAAATGAAGCAGAACTAAGACTAATAGAGTTCTGTCAAGAGAACACGCTGGTCATAGCAAACACTCTTTTCCATCAACCCAAGAGATGACTCTACATATCGCCAGATGGTTAACATCGAAACCAGATTGAATAAATACTTTAGAGCCAACGACTGAGAAGTTCTATACAGTCAGTAAAAACAAGACCTGGAGCTGATTGTGACTCAGATCATGAGCTTCTTATTACAAAATTTGGGATCAAATTGAAGAAAGTAGGGAAAACCACTAGGCCATTTAGATATAGATACCTAAATCATATCCCTTATGAATATACAGTGGAGGTGAGTAATAGATTTCAGGGATTAGATCTGGTAGACAGAGTGCCTGAAGAACTATGGATGGAAGTTCGTAACATTGTACAGGAAGCAGCAACTAAAAACCGTCCCCAAGAAAAAGAAATGCAAGAAAGCAAAGTAACTGTCTGATGAGGCTTTACAAATAGCTGAGGAAAGAAGGAAAGTGAAAAGAAAGGGAGAAAAGGAAAGATACACACAACTGAATGCAGATTTTCAGAGAATAGCAAGGAGACAACTTTCTTAAATGAACATTGCAAAGAAAACAGTAGAATGGGAAAGACTAGAGATCTCTTCAGGGAAATTGGAGCTATCAAGGGAACATTTTGTGCAAAGACAGGCATGATAAAAGACAAAAATGGTATGGACCTAACAGAAGCAGATAACTATATAAGAAAGATAGTAATGTCCCTGATAACCATGATGGTGTGGTCGCTGACTTCGAGCCAGACATCCTGAAGTCAAGTCTGGACCAGAAGTCAAGCCTTTGGAAGCATTTCTAACAACAAAGCTAGTGGAAATGATGGTATTCCAGTTGAGCTATTTAAAATCCTAATAGATGATGCTGTTAATGTAATGCACACAATATGCCAGCAAATTTGGAAAACTCAACAGTGGCCACAGGATTGGAAAAGGTCAGTTTATATCCCAGTCCCAAATAAGGACAATGCCAAAGAATGTTTAAACTACCGCACAATTGCGCTTATTTCACATGCTAGCAAGGTTATGCTCAAAATCCTGCAAGCTAGGCTTCAGCAGTATGTGAACCAAGAACTACCAGAAGAACAAAGCTGGGTTTTGAAGAGGAAAAGGGACTAGAGATCAAATTGCCAACATTAGCTGAATTATGGAGAAAGCAAGGGAGTTCTACTCCTGCTTCATTGACTATGCTAAAGCCTTTGATTTTTGTGGATCACAACAAATTATGTCAAGTTCTTAAAGAAATGGGAGTACCAGAACACCTAACCTGCCTCCTGAGAAACCTATATGGGTCAAGAAGCAACAGTACCGGACATGGAACAAATTGTTTTAAAATTGGTAAATGAGTACGACAAGGCTCTATATTGTCCCACTACTTTTTTAACTTATATGCAGAGTACATTATGCGAAATTCCAGGTTGGAAGACTCACAAGCCAGAATTAAATTTGCTGGGAGAAATATTATGTATACGATTCCATTCTAATGGCAGAAATTGACCTAAAGAGCCTCTTGATAAGGGTTAAAGAGGAGAGTGTAAAAGTTGGCATGAAACTGAACATTAAAAAAGCTAAGATCGTGGAAACTGGTCCCATCACTTCCTGGCAAATTTAAGGGGAAGAAATGGAAGCAGTGACAGAGTTTATTTTCATGGGCTCCAAGATCACTACAGATGGTGACTGTAGCCATGAAATTAAAAGGCATTTGCTCTTGGGGAGAAAAGCTATTACAAATCTAGATAACATACTAAAAAGCAGAGACATCACAGTGCTGACAAAGGCCCTTATAGTCAAAGCTATGGTCTTCCCAGTAGTAACGTATGGTTGTAAGAGCTGGATCATAAAGAAGGCTCAGCACCAAAGAATTGATGCTTTTGAAATGTGATGCTGGAGAAGACTCTTGAGAGTTCCTTGGACTGCAAGGAGATCAAATCAATCAGTCCTGAAGAAAATCAGCCCTGACTGTTCATTGGAAGTACAGATGTTGAAGCTAAAGCTCAAATACTTCAGCGACCTAATGAGAAGAGAGGATTCATTAGAAAAGACCTTGATGCTGGGAATGATTGAAGGCAAAAGCAAAAGGGGAAGGCAGAGGATGAGATGGTTAGATCAACACAACGAACATGAATTTGGGCAGACTCAAGAAGATTGTGGAAGACAGGGAGTCCTTCTGTACTTCATGGGGTCGCAAAGAGTTGGGCACAACTGGGTGGCTAAACACAATAAGTAGTACTTTTTGCAATGAGTAGAGGAGTAGTGTGTCAAGACTCTATATTGCTGCTTTTTAATGTTACTTTGTGTGTGCACCCCACTGTACTACTGAGCAAGGGGATTTAATAATTAAATTGTTCACCTGAGTTCATTCAGTTTTATTCTAGTGCTTCAGTTCGTTTGAATGAGACATGTAAATGAAAAGATTAAACAACACAAATTTTGCAGAAGCTTTCATCCAAAGTGACTTACATTCATATTTTATGAGTTCTTGCATTCCTTGGGAATCAGTTGAGTGAATGAAATTCAGAAATTCTTAAAGACTGAATGAATCAGTGTTTCTGAAAAAAAAATTGATTGACTGAATGATTCAGTGACTCATTCATAACATTCCTGAATGAATTAGTGTATTTGAACAAATTGGTAGAGTAAATGATTCAGTGACTCGCCCAAAGTCAGCCTCTTGTTTTGTTCCTGAATGAATGAGTGTTTCTGAACAAACTGATTGACTTAATGGTTCAATGACTCATTCATAATGTTCCTGAATGAATCTGTGTATTCCAACATATTGGTTAAGTAAATGATTCAGTGACTTACTCAAAGACAGCCACTTATTTCTTTCCTGAATGAATCTGTGTTTCTGAATAAACTGATTGACTGAATGATTCAGTGACTCATTCATAACATTCCTGAATGAATCAGTGTTTTTGAACAAATTGGTTGAGTGAATCATTCAGTGACTAATTAAAAGACAGCCACTTGTTTATTCCTAAATAATTATGTGTTTTTGAATGAATTAGTTGAATGAATGTTTCAATGAGTTTGTTCCCTCATAGCTTAATGATATAACCTCCAGGAAGAAGCACTGAATCTCCCCACCACTAATGCACCAATTGAGAGCCTGTCTGGTATATAAGGACTATTGGAACATCACTCAGCCAATCAAATTCAAAAATGAACTAACTGTTGTATATAGTTGTATTCTAGTTGCATTTGGTACTTACATTTAAATCTAAGTTTGATAGTAGCTTGTTACTATCTAGCTATAGTTCCCTTTTTAAAGCTAGTTTTCATTAAGCTAGTCTTAATGTAGCTCCCCAACAGTGCTCTTGTTTTTATTTTAAAATAGTTTATATAATACAAATGGGAGCTATGAGTGCCTGTTATATTGCAAATTTCTCTAAATAACCAGTGAAAAGAGTTCCTGGATGATCTACTTCAGTGTTCACTTGGGGGAATGCCTTTACGGGGGGCTGAAGCTCATGTACTTAGCTTCTTAGGAAGTCTCTTCCACCTTTTGCATCTGAAGAGCCATTTTAATGAATCCCATCCATGCTCTTAAAACATTGAAGAAGCAGCACATTAGAGGGATCCGATGTCTCATAAGCACTTTAGAGGGAATGGTTCTTAGAAATTCGATATTTTTAATCTTTGAAAGGAAGTTTAGAAGAATTCTGGGGTTCTTCACACCACCTCATCACATGCATAATAAAGCATATGCCTGCACAGCATGATTAATGTATAGAAATACAAACAATAAATGGCTGCTTTCATGCAAGTACTTTATCATGAGCAGCTATTAGGTGCTCTGAGCAATAAGCCTGTGGGTCAAGAGCCACTCACACACTGCTGGTCTTCACAGACATTCAATAACTTGATTTTCAAAAGACAGAGAACAGTATAGATGGATTAAAAGAGTATGGTATATCAGCTCTGGAATAACGACTTCTTAAAGTCCCATTATTTTGTCTTCTGACTCAGCACATATATTACAAATTTTCAGGATGAATAATTTGTGGTCAATGTCATACAGAAAAATGGTTGATTCAACTGGTTTGAACATTACAGCTGCTGGTTAGAAAACAGATTTTGGGTAGTTGTTGTTGATGTTTTTTCAAATTTGTATGCACTAAACAGATGGCCTGTCTCCAAGCTTATCTTGAGTTATGGACTTGAGTGTTGCACTAATGCATTCCAGCTTTTAAGAGATAATAGCACAAATGCATGGAAAAAGATTTGTGTTGTTGCTCTTAATGAAATGATTTTGCTGTCTTAGGCACCTACATTAGAAGTCCTAAAATCTGTTGAGGGGTAAAATGGTGTGCGAATGCTGTCTCCGCAGAGCAATCAATAAAGATTTCCATTTACTGGCCTGTCTCAGGAAGAACTAAAGATTTTAATGTACTCAAGTCAATATGCAGTGGGGACTACAAGAATACAGCCCTTCTGAAAGCTACAATGGGCTCTGGGTGTCTGGTCCAGAAATGCTACATCCCCTAATAAAACTGATTAAGGGGTCTTGCCCATTTACTGAAAGGCCACTGGGGAGGAAGTGTCCGTTTTTTTGCTCTGTCCTCTAACTAAATGCAATGCTATAGATTCAATCGATAGGACAACACAATGCTAATGAAGAATCCCACAGCCACAGTACAGTGGGGCTTGAATCCTGAGTCCTCAAACACCAGACCGGTAATCTAGTCATATAGAGGGGCCGAACCTGATTAGGTTATATGTAGTTACTACATGGACATCTCTCTATCTCCCCCAACCGCCCCCCCCCCCCCCTCCTCTCTCTCTCTCTCTCTCTCTCTCTCTCTGTCTTTCTTGTGGCAATGAATGTATGTCCATCCATAAGAGGAAGAAAATTGGGGGGGGGAAGTGGAAAAATTAATATCCAAAAATCAATAAGTCTATTGTTGGTAAAAAGTGAGGGAATCTATCTGTTTGTCTGTTGTCTATCTGTCTGTCACTCTGTTGATCTATTTATAGTTGGTAAAAGTGAGGGAATTAATGTTTAGAAAGTATTTATCCATCCATCCATTAGCAATAAGAAATGAATGTCTAAAATCTATCTGTTTATCTATCTATTTATTTATCTATCTATCTATCGTTGGTAAAAATGGAACTAATGTCTAAACACAATTTATCCATCCACTGGGATAAATATACACGGGTTTTATTGTCTAAAAAACTATCCATCCATCTTTAGGGGGAAATGCTCAAGCCTGTTTTCATATCGAACTCATATGACAAACTCATTATTGCTGCTGAACTCACAGTTACCTTTGTCGACGATGTGAATAAATGAAAGATTCATAGGCAGAAGAGCAGTGTACTTACCGCAGTAGAGGATCAGCAGACCGCTCAACAGCAGCACAAGACAGAAAGTTGAGGACATCGTCAGCCACGCATCCCACTGTCTACTCCTCTTCCTAAAGGGCGAAGCCATCAAAGCCTGTCTCAATTCTCCAGTCAAATTAGCCTCCAATCAGGCTCTTATAGCCAGCAGCTATTCACGCTTCGTCGTTCGTCACAAAGCTGCCATAGAGAAACGAGGGAGAAACAGTGCGAACGTATCCGTGAGAAACACTGTAATGAGACAGCAAATGAAGAAGATCCTGTTTGCGATGCTGTGTAACTGGTCATACGCGATGTGTGCTACATCGTGTCTTATAGAGCTACTGACATTAAAAAGAGAAAGGTTACTGCGACGTTTACAAGTTGTAAAACTTGAAAAAAAAGGAGTATCTAAAATTTGAGTTGGAGAGAAGCAGCGCTGCTGCCATTTCATCTGGCGACTATGGAAAAGTGCTTGATAACTGAAGTGAAGGTGTTTTGATTCTGAGAAGAGAGAGAATCGATTGTTGTGCTTATTTTCCCCCCATAAAGCGAATTCAAATGATGCCTTCCTGACTGAAGCGTTTATAATGCTCTATTTCTATCGCTATACATGGGTCAGCGACGGGATTTTGTTTGTCTGGACATATTAAATACATAAAACATTGCGCAAAAAAATTGAATATTTCCAATAAAAAAATATTTCAATGCAATTCATACCAAATAATGCAGTTTCATAAATTTAAAGTCACTGTGGTTTCATATCAAACATTTATCTTTTATACATAGGCTATATAGCCTATATAGATGTACTGTATATAAATGTGTGTGTGTGTGTTTGTGTGTGTGTGTGTACCTGTTTTTATATTCCGGTGGGGACTTAAACCTGAATACACACAGACTCATGGGGACTTGTGTCACGGTGGGGACCTAACTTGAGGTCCCCACGGGTAAACAAGCTTATAAATCACACAGAATGAAGTTTTTTGAAAATCTAAAACTGCAGAAACTTTCCTGTAAGGGGTAGGTTTAGGTGCAGGGTTGGTGTAGGGCAATAGAAAATACGGTCTGTACAGCAGAAAAACATTACCCCTATGGAGAGTCCCCACAAGGATAGCAAACCAGACGTGTGTGTGTGTGTGTGTGTGTTTAGTGATCAAGTAGGAAAGAAAGTTTTGAAATCAAAAATACAAAGACTCCATTTCAAAAACTTGGCATTTGCATCTTGAGCTACATTTTTACGAGATTTCTCCTTTTTATCATCTCAGACATCCGCATTTGTCATTGATCCACTATGCATTTATCTCACTGTGTGCGTTTTAGTATTCACAGCATTACATAGCCTTTTTCTCTGCGATAAGCCTCTGAATTCAACATCACCTCAAGCTGTGGACACCAACATAATATCCAAGCAGAGACCAGAGGAAATGAAAACCTCTTTGATTTGGCACTTAGGAAAAGTGCTGTTTGTAAATAATATTCAATCCCTTTAGATCAGGGTTCCTCAAATCTTGCCCTGGAGGGCCAGTGCGTTGCAGAATTTCGCTCCAACCCTGATCAAACTCACCTACCTGTGATTTTCTAATGATCCTGAAGACATTGATTAGCATGCTGTGTTTGATTAGGATTAGAGCTAAACTAGTGCTTCAAACAGCTGATAAAAACATCACAAGAAACCACAAGTAATCCACATGACTCCAGTCCAACATTTTGTCAAGCGAAAAGTTGCATGTTTGCAAGAAATAAGTCCATCAAGGCATTTCACTTTAAAGTCTGGCTAAAATTTGAGTCCATAATGCATAATAACGTTTCCTTAAGGGAAAAAGTCCATCACCTATTCTTCTGTCACATCAAAATCCACTGACATATTGTTTAGAGCTGTTTTGGACTGTTTTCACTTGTAATCAGTGCTTGCATATTTCTCTCCTGATTCACAAGACTTTTTCACTGAAGAAGGACTAGTATTTTATGTGCAGAGGATCCACTGGTGAGCAAGTGATGTAATGCTAAATTTCTGTTCTGATGAAGAAACTAACTCATCTACGTTTTGAATGCAGAGTACATTTTTCCTTTTTGGGTGAACTATTTGCTTAAACTCCAAATTTTCCACTGGTAATCACAATTTTGTGGTGGATTCAACTTGAAGGTACAATCTTTCCAACGGATCAAAATACACACCAGTGCAGGATGTATAGCGTGCAGTCTGATTAAGTCAGCCTTCAGCAATGGTTTCCTCATGGGAAAGCCTTGTTTTCCTACGTCAACCACGTGAGAGATGACGGCCTTTGATGGTTTTATTTATGACATGCTAAGTTTCGTCCCTTTGAAGGATCAATAGATCAAGAGTGGGTGGGTTCCTTGGGCAGAGAGTCGACGCCGGTGTCTGGCGCGTGTCTATAATTCATAGTCCTACAGCATGGGTTGCTGGGCTGCTCAGATGATTGTGTACAATAGCAGACAGCCCTCGACCCACCTCTTTCGAAACCCCTCGCTGTCCACCCCTGGCCCCCGGCGACCCCCGAGGGAAATCACAACTACTTCAAAGTGGCCTGCCGAAGGAAAGGAGAAGAAATATTTCGTATTGTATAATTTTTCATTCCTTTCCATCATAACATCCCAGCTTTCCGAGACCCCAGAGAATGGAGATTACTGACCTTCAGCACCAACTTTCCTCTTCTCGTTGTTCAGAAACAAGCGGCCCGTTTCATTATACCATGAATTTCTATTTCTCTTTTCACAGTTGGTACCTGTAACGTAGTGAGTCCAGACGCTTTTCTAACAGGCATGTATTTTCTTGTTTTACAGCTCATTAAAGTTTCACGAGCGACTACTCGACTTGTTTTCATTCAGGACACGTATCAAAATTGTTTGTCAGTGCGTACGAGTGAGCTTCATGCGGTTTCACTGAGGAGACAATATACTGCGTTTGGTGGAAGGGGCAAGGAGATGTCATGAGAGAAGAACATTACTCAGCCACTTAAGAGGTAGGAACCTTCAAAGCAACGCATGCCGCAAGAAGGATCGAGGATGCGCGACACCGATCTGATAGGACCTGAGGGAGCAGTCAAGGTCCTTGTCACTCTGCTTATGAGATGGATTAGCCATGAGTGACTGACAGGAAGTATGTCTTCATACAGCATGTTGAAATGAATGTAACACCTAACGTGATTATGCAACCAGTTATTACTGAATGTTTGTTATTATGGTTGTGTAGTTTGGACTTAATTGCACTTCCGTCCCTTTCTCATTACTTGTTTTGAATTAAACGGAAGTGTTTATTATCCTGAGACTGTTTGGAATGAAATAACAGGGAGTGATAATATCATTCCTGTGTCTCCTGTTCATTATTTCTTCATATAGTGCTTTGTTAAAAACCATTTATATTGACATAACATGTCAAATGGAAGGTAGCATAGGCCTACATGATCTGGCTCCCAAGGTTTTAAGACTGGGCCTTCTGCAGTTTAAGTGCCAACTATTTGTACTGCAGAATACATTCAGATAAAAACTTGGCTTGTTTATTCACGCATTAAATTGAGTCCAAATGATTCGATGTTAAATTAGTTCTCTCTATCCAAGATTAGTGTGGATAGTAAGTGTAGGTTGATTTTCTTTAAAAGTGTAAACACTGTTGCGCTATCAAAACAGTGCTGTTTAAGCATCCTATAAATATGAAATATAAATGTTTGTCCAAATAGTGAAAGTAGGGTAACTGTTTGATATCCTGCTTACACTAAATTTTGAAATATAAATTGTCTAAGTATGTGATTTTTTCACAAGTATTAGGGAAAGGGAAGGGAAGTGGTGTGTGGCCAAGTATGGTGACCCATACTCAGAATTTGTCCTCTGCATTTAACCCATCCAAGTGCACACACACAGTAGCGAACATACACCCGGAGCAGTGGGCAGCCAATGCTGTAGCACCCAGGGTTTGGTGCCTTGCTCAAGGGTCTCACCTCAGTCGTGGTATTGAGGGTGGAGAGAGTGCTGGTTATTCACTCCCCCCACCTACAATCCCTGCCGGACCTGAGACTCAAACCCACAACCTTCGGGTTACAAGTCCAACTCTCTATCCATTAGGCCACGACTGCCCCTAGTTGTGGCCTAATGCGTTAGTTCAAAAGTTTGTTTAAAAAACAATTATTATTATTATTATTATTATTATTATATTGATATAATTGTTATATAATTAGTAATTATTATTATTGTATATTAATTATTATTATATATAATTAGTATTATTATATTATATTATTATTTTATTCAGCAAGGATGCATTCATTTGATCAAATATGACAGTAAAGGCATTCATAACGTTACAAAAGATTTCTACTTTAAATTTTACATTTATTTTAAGTTATTTAAAAGTTCTTTAAAATATTAGGCAGCACAACTGTTTTCAACATTGATAAGAAATATTCCTTAAGCAAATCAGCATATTATAACGATTTCTGAAGGATCATGTGACACTGAAGACCGGAGTAATGACTGATGAAAATTTACCTTTGCATCACAGGAATAAATAACATTTAAATATATATACACTGAACAAAATTATAAATGCAACACTTTTGTTTTTGCCCCCATTTTTCATGAGCTGAACTCAAAGATCTAAGACTTTTTCTATGTACACAAAGTTACCTATTTTCAAATATTGCTCACAAATCTGCTCCAAATCTCAGCAGTGAGCACTTCCTTTGCCGAGATAATCCATCCACCTCACAGGTGTGGCATATCAAAATGCTGATTAGACAGCATGATTATTGCACAGAATTGTGAACTGAATGTTCATTTCTCCACCATAAGCTGTCTCCAAAGGCGTTTCAGAGAATTTGGCAGTACATCCAACCGGCCTCACAACCGCAGACCACGTGTAACCACACCAGCCCAGGACCTCCACATCCAGCATCTTCACCTCCAAGATCGTTCTGAGACCAGCCAACTGACAGCTGCTGCAACAATCGGTTTGCATAACCAAAGAATCTCTGCACAAACTGTCAGAAACCGTCTCAGGAAGCTCATCTGCATGCTCGCCGTCTCCTATCGGGGTCTCGACCTGGACTGCAGTTCGTCATCGCAACCGATTTTGAGTGGGCAAATGCTCATGTTTGATGGCGTCTGGCACTTTGGAGAGGTGTTTCTTCATGGATGAATCCCGGTTTTCACTGTACAGGGCAGATGGTGACAGCGTGTGCGCATGTCAGGGTGAGCGGTTTGCTGATGTCAACGCTAGATCGAGTGGCCCATGGTGGAGGTGGGATTAAGTGGTATGGGCAGTGTATGTTATGGACAACTAACACAGGCGCATTTTTATTGATGTGGCATTTTGAATGCACAGAGAGCACGTGACGGAGATCCTGAGGCCTATTGTTGCCGGCCCATCCACGACCATCACTCATGTTGCAGCATGATAATGCACGGCCCCATATTGCAAGGATCTGTACACAATTCCTGGAAGCTGAAAGCATGCCAGTTCTTGCATGGCCAGCATACTCACCGGAGATGTCACCCATTGAGCATGTTTGGGATGCTCTGGATCGGCGTGTACGACAGCGTGTTCCAGTTCCTGCCAATATCCAGCAACTTCGCACAGCCATTGAAGAGGAGTGGACCAACATTCCACAGGCCACAATCAACAACCTGAACAACTCTATGCGAAGGAGATGTGTTGCACTGCGTGAGGCAAATGGTGGTCACACCAGATACTGACTGGTTTTCGGACCCCCCCAATACAGTAAAACTGCACATTTTAGAGTGGCCTTTTATTGTGGCCAGCCTAAGGCACACCTGTGCAATAATCATGCTGTCTAATCAGCATCTTGATATGCCACACCTGTGAGGTGGATGGATTATCTCGGCAAAGGAGAAGTGCTCACTAACACAGATTTAGACAGATTTGTGAACAATATTTGAGAGAAATAGGCCTTTTGTGTACATAGAAAAGTCTTAGATCTTTGAGTTCAGCTCATGAAAAATGGGGGCAAAAACAAAAGTGTTGCATTTATAATTTTGTTCAGTGTATATATATATATATATATAACAACAGTTATTTTGAACTGTAATAATATTACACAATATCACTGTTTTACTGATTTTTTTTAACATATTAAAATTTATTTATTTAAATAATGCAGTCTTGGTGAGAGTTCTTTCAAAAACATAATCTTGTATAAAAAAATCAAGTATATTAAAGATATCAGTATTCAAGAACCAAGACCATTAGCCAAAGGCAAAACATTTATTGGAATAAGAAACATTTCATTAAACTGCTGTACATCATTATTTTGGTATCTGAGTCTGGTCTTTCTGTTTTTCTGCTCAAACGGATGTTAATCAGGACTGTCTGCTCAGATGTTATGCAGAGACTTTCTTGGTGTTTATGAAGTGAGACAGGGACAGGAGGCCTGATGAGACCTTCCTTGCAACGGTCGTATGACTCAGGAGAACTTTTCAGATTCCAAAAAGGTTCTTCTTCTTTCTTCCAGCGTGTCTTGAGCAGGGTGTCCTTGGTCATTTTGCGGCCAGTCGTCAAGGGAGTTTTGTCTTTTGATGGTGAAAGAGACCACACACAATCTGATGCTGTCATCTGTAATTGGTTGTCTGCCCAGAGGACCATCCTAGCTGCCATTCTTCTTTATCTCTTCACTCTTATCAGCCCTTTTTCTCCTAGAGTGTCAGCAGGGCACTAGATGTGTGTTCATACAATTGGAGGGCACTGCGGCAGTGATCAACCTTGGTCTTTGTATTGCCAGGAACAATATTTCAGCTGAAAGGTCTGAAGTAACCTTTGCACCCGAAAAAGCTGTTAAGTCAGGTGAGCTCGAAAAGAAAAATATAAGACAACAGTTGATCAAATAGTGTGACCTGAGCAACAAGATTCTATCAGAAACATAATCATCATACTTACAGAATGAAATTAAACTGAGATTTGTATTAGAAACATCATATTGAATAAAGTAATAAAATGAAATATAAAAAAATAGGCCTAATATATAACAATAAAATTTGTAAGTGTCAGATATTGACTCCAGAATAAAGATAAGTTGATTTGTTTGGGATGGAGGAAGTGCAGAAGTGGGAGGTGTCAGTGAGGCAGTACGTACCTCATAAATCAGTCATGGCATCTGAGGCCAACCCCGAGCTAGCCAGACAGAACTGCTGAAAAATTCACTTTTATTTTCTACAGCTTTTGAAATCGTAAAGTTTGTTCCTTGAGTCATCGTTTTAATTCATTTTAATGGCATGTGAGGTCAAAGTCCTCATTGTGAACTGTCCCTTTGTTACAGTGAAAGTAAGCACGGGGCTGATTCGCTTTGATGGATTATAGTCATTTTAATAATGGAGCTAAATTTGGACGTGGATAACATGAGTCCCACCCGTACAGTTGCGGTTTCAACAAATATATAACATGATTATCTGTCCCTTATGTCACTTTGCATTCTAGCTGTTACTTGGCTCACTGATGTTTATGAAGTTCAGACATTAAAGGTGACGTGTATTTTTATGCGCAAAAAGCAACTGTTTTTAAACAGGTTCTGAAACACTGTCTTACAAGGTGCTGTCAAATTAGTGAAATAAGGGGATACCAAGATAAATCTTGTATAGGCTGATTTTGTGCTCTCAAAATGGCTGCCCCCATGTGGCGACCTGCTCCATATATATATATATATATATATATATATATATATATATATATATATAAAAGAAATTTTTATTAGGCTACTGAGGAGACTAGAGTATTTATGTAATCTCTTTTCAAAAGTACAATTCACTTTTTTTATCTACAAAACTTTTTAAATGAAGAACAAATTACTTTTGTGTGGCTTTAAATCCATTTCTAAATGAATATTGCCCTCTATTACATTGTGACTAACTACATCTAGTATGACTGACAACAATTATCCCACTAACTAGATCTGTTATACGTGTACATGAGACAATATGCTAAGTACATTGGCCCAGACAAGAAGAAGAGTTGGCCAGAATGAAATGACGGGGAGTGACGAGAGCAGAAGATTCGCTGAAAGCAGGAAATCGCCAGGGAAACAGAGGTGACAGGGACTGTGAGAGAGGGAAAGGCTGTTTCTGCCTTGTTGCTCCAGAGATTCATTGCTCTCCTCATCAATCATGGAGGGCTGATGAAATTGTTCCTGCCCAGAGAGAGCCTCATGGCTCTCATGTGCAGAGTTGGCATAAATCCTGCTGGCAGGGAATAGAAGTGGATTATATTGTGCAAAATTAATTGTTGCTTGAATTTGCCACTTTTTCTTCTTGCCCGCGGAGGGCTTGGAACACGAGCGGCGTATCGTCTTATTCTCAAAGCTGTTTTTTTTTTTCCTTGTGCTGGCACATCTCCTAGATTCTTACCTTCTCAAAGGGATCATGTCAAGAATTTTAATTTGAAAGGGAAAAGGTTGAGGATCAGCCTCGGAGAGCAATTTCCAGATGTAAGTGTTCCAAACAGCAGGTCAAAATGGACAAATCTTCATTATTTCAACCAGAAGTCCAGTCTTAATTCCCAGCAGCACGTACAAATCCACACCTTCACTGAAGAACAAACAAAGAGCACCGCCTTTGCTACCTTCAGATCACTCATTAATGTGTTCAGTTTATTTTTAGACCACTTCCCCTTTATTTGATTGAGCCAGAGCTGTAGACAAGCTTGGGAACGTCTCTGTCCTTAGTGTTTAACACGGGACTCCTGCCGTCAAGGTCAACGGTACCCCTGTGCCTCGGCCACTGTTGGGAAGGCCTTGCCAAAACTAATGAGAGGACCACCGGTCACAGAGAACAACTGCTACTTATTGCTCCTTTATTTTCCTGCTCTGGTTCAGACAATTATTGTCCTTTGCCTGACCAAAAGGTGATTTTTTTTGCACTTATTTGCTTGCAGTTAGTTGAAGTTGCAGTTAGATGTGACATTTATTTTATTTTTAACTGTATTAATTTTATCTATTTTTATTGCTAGCCATTTCCAAAAATAAAAAATTTAAAAAAAAAAATACAAAAAAAGAAAATCACGCAAAGCCAGTGCAGGCGTAGACATTTGTAACGTGAATATGCAAGGCTTTATTCGCTTCCAGTTATTTTTAGCTTTACAAAACAGCTTGTTATGCTGCTTGATATTTCAAACTGGTATTTCCTGTCATATTATTTTCATGTATTGTCCTAATTATAAACACACTTGTTTGTAGCACACACAGTTTTACCGTTTACTGCACTTTATTATTCTTCTAGTTACATTTATCTAATGAAACGGAAGTCTTGCACATTCACAGAAAATTACTTCCGCTTTGCAGAATAAAGTGGATAAAATGACTATAAAATAAAACAGCTCATCTATTATTTAGTTTGACCTTCTGAGTCTGACAATCAACATTTTATAAAGGTTAAGCACAAATGACAATTTGTTGTTAAAAAAAAAGCCTACAACGCCTGCATATGCTAACTGTACGTTTTCTTTTGAAGGCAGATCTATACTTAAATGGCAAATCAGTAAAAACGAGAAAGAAAGGGAAAAAAATCCTTTTCAACATGTTGATGTGCTGATGCAACTAAAACTCACGAGCAGTCCAATACTGCCCTCTAGAGGATCTTGCACAGAAAGTCATTTTGCTGTAGCTACTGGCCAGATGATCATGTTGTCATTGTCAAATCTTTAATTACATTTCTAAATCTAGTGTGGGAGTCAGCAGGCGATCTTAGGAAAAAAGCTTACATGGCCTAAAGTTATATGGTCAACGTGTCGTCTTGGACTGCTTATTTGAACTTAAATACATAGTGAAGATGCTTGGGGATTAAAGGAAACCACAGAGTATGAACATGGTAAATTCGGGTCCAATGTCGTGCAGACAGTGGCTATGCGTGCCAGCCGCACAACAGACCACAGTTGAATCTTTTTTTTTTTGAGTCGGATGTTTTCAGTGAATCAGTTCACAAAACCGATCCGACTCCAAAAGGTTCTCGAGTCAACAACTTAACTGTTTTATTGAATCGACTCGTCTGTCAGATTCGTGAGCTAGTAGGAGTGATGCTTATATTATTAATAATTAATTTAATAGCCTAACAGAAGTAGGCTAATGTTTTAAAATAAAATGTAGTCCTGCTGTAAATATGATTGTATAACACTTTTATCATCACAATAAAACAGAAATTTTTCAGAAATCTAAATTAATTTCAGTATCGTTTAATGTAGGTCTAAATGCATTACATTTTGATTATATTTTGTTTCTAAATGACTTTGTGTTTATGAGCTGAACAGCGATAATCATTCAACTTTGACGGTAAACGTAATAAACAACAATATGAGCTGCACGTGATGGCGCAATAACCTCATGACGGAAAAGAATCACTCTATTGCTTTTGAACCGAGCTGTTCGAGAGAACCGATTCGCGGAAATGACTCGGACTCGCTGCAACACACTTGTTGCATGTGTGAAACAGTTAGAGCAAACTCCTCCCATGGACCGCCCACAGCCGAGCATCTTGCTTTCTTGTCTCACCCGATGAATATTTAGTTGATAAACAGGGCTCGAAGTTTTATTTTTAAGTGTAGCCTATGGGTTCTTATGGTAGCGTTCGTCGAAGTTGCACTGAGCGATTAAATGTATGAGAACGGTCGCGGAAATTACAATGTGGGCAAACTAACTCTCAATTAGGACAGAGAAGAACAAGCTGGTAAGTGAAACATTTACTCAGTAGCCGCTCGACTTGTAGATCCTGGAGGTCCCTGAAGATACTCCAGAGAATCCGTAGAGAAGATGCAGAACTTAATGACATTCGAACTACTCATTTTAACTTTCTAACTAATGAATATAATGAGGTGATGTTAGTCCTTATGAATGTTATTAGGTTAGTGTTACAGAGAAAAGTTCACTTTTTATAGGATTCTTGAGTTGTAGAAGCCAGTTGTAGACGATTCCACTGCATAGTAGATAACTGGGATGTTTCATTGGCTGCGCCTCAGAAATTGTGAGCTACCTACCTAAACAACATTTTTAGGCATTGATTTCTAGGTACCTAGTTTGGGGAAAGCATTTTTGCATTTTACTTAATGCACAAAAACAAAATTAACATTGTTTACTCACCCTTGTGCCATTCTGTGGAACATGAAAGATGATATCTTGAAAAATGTCTCGTTGTCAGTGGGGTCCAGTTTTGTTGTGATGCCAGATACTTTCAGTTTATGTACAAAAATGTCTTCTTCAAAATGTCTCTTTTATGTTTCACAGAAAAAAGTCATACAGGTCTGGAATGATACGTGGGTGAGTAAATATGACAGAATTTTCACTTTTGTGTGAATTATTCCTTTAAATGAATTGGCAAGAACTGACTTTACTGAAGCATAAAAATACCATAATATGTTTGCAGATATTTAGGAAACATGCTGAGTTCACATACTTGTTTCAAAGAAAAACAATCACCGCTATAGTACTTTGAAATGTGCATTCCGTGTCAGAATGTTTTGTTTTAGTCTGTGTGATTCTGCCCACTGTCAGTTTACCCAAAAGTATTTCGACCCACCAGGTTGCCAGTTCACGAGAAAAATACAGTGTATTGCAGCCATGGGAAGCCAGAAAACAGCATCCATATAACAAGCTCTATGACCAGAGGCATATTAAAAGAACTTACAACAACTTACAGTTTAAGGCTCATCGGTCTTCCCTTGTCAGTTGCACTTGTTCTTGTAGCGTGTCCTTAATCTGGCAACCCACTTGAGTGTTGAGTCTGGATTTAACTGTTCTCATATATACTGTTCTCATTTAAACTTTACATTTATCATAACTGATGTAAACTGGTTCAATTTTAATGGCCTGATAACATCAAAAACGTCAACTTTATTGGTGTATTTGTAGTTATAGTTCTTGTTCTCTGTGTAAACGGGCCTTCAGAAAGTTGACATCGACTTTGAGAGTCCACTTAATCTATTTAAGCCAGGTCAGCAGTTGAACGCGATTGATAAATGAGGCTGTTTACTCTCCTCTGGTCATGCTTTGAGATGCTGCTGCCTTAATTGCATTACCTAACTGGCCTGAGTACTTGCTCATGTCTGTTATTAGAAGTTCACCAGTCAACCATCTCACCAGACAACCCACGTCCTAATTCACCAAAGCACTTGGTGAATAAATTAATATACCAGAACCGAAAGTCAAGAATGAGATTATACTTAAGGAGCCGGGCAGGAACGTGACGTCTTAGTTAGTGTGATTTATGACCAGAGGCGCCCCATAAGCTCAATTCATGCGAATTATGCATAGAGTGAATCAACTGCAGTGGGAGTCTGACTTGTTTTTGGCCTCGTAATTAGCAGATGGTGAGTATGGATGCATAAAATTTTCATTCATGAATGTTAGACTGCGAACGAGCTCATTTTCTTGCAGCAAATGGAACAGATTCGCTGTGCCATCTGATATTGCCATCTTCTTGCTGGGTGGATAAAACACCAATTTAACCCATCATAGGCTTTACAAAGGCAGCCTATAATAGGAGCCATTGTTTGCCCTCTCATGGCAACATAGTTGTCATTGCTGCAGTGTTTTTGTAAGTGTGGGAACAGGCTGAACCTATTATTAGGCAGATGGGATAAATATGTAAGTTTACAGTTGGTATCAGATGTGTGCGGGATCAAGTTGTGATGCCTTCAAGGGTGCAGCTTGTGAGCGAGACAGCTTGAGTCAGAATTCTGGGAAGCATTCATGCATAGGAAACCAAGACGAGCACTGTTTGAACGTGTCAGCATCTGATACAGGCATCTGGTTAACGGCATCCTAACTGCCTTTTCACGATTATCAGATACCTCTGTGCGCGATGTAGCACAGCCATGGGTTCACCAGGAAGTCTCATGTCAGGCTGCACATCAAAGGAAGTATACTTGTTTGTATCGTAGACGTTCTGTGTGGCTTTCATTATGACACAGGCATCGATATAAATGAGTCACCTCAGCTGAACCATGTAAACAACTGCCTTTGCGGTTGTTTCGCTCATTCTATGCGTCACTCTTTCGGTGTACCTTGTGGTAAGTTTTGCCTGTAACGTGACTTTTAATCTCTGACATTTATTCTAGCACGTGCCTGTCCTCAGCTCAACAAAACCATGGGGTCATTCCGAAAGCCCAGGCCCCGTTTCATGAGCTCGCCTGTGCTCTCCGACCTCGCCCGTTTTCATGCCAGCTCGCCAGCACTGCAGCTGTCCAACGCTAGTGTTTGGAACAGGTGGGTGGTTCCCTTTCCCAAGGATGAGCGAGAGAAAAGGCATTGTTCCATTAACTGCCTTGAGATTTGAGGGGTTTTTATAGATGCAACAGAGATTTTTTTAAAGGGAATGTTCCTTCAGACAAGATAAATCTGTCATTATTTAATCGTTAACTTCAAAAACATTCTTAAATATATTTTTCATAGTCAATAATTTTTTTTTTTTTTTTTTGCATTTATCATGAAGTAGTAAATTATTAATATTATTACATTTTTGGGGGAGTCGCACCACATGACATTTTACATCCTGAAGCTGATCTTAGCTAAGCTGCTCATAAAAACACATGTGGCAAGTTCATGTGAGTTTGAAAAACTTTTAAACTATTTTCAAGAAAAATTTAAATTTAAATTTAAAAATGTCATGTGGTGTAACCATCAAGTAAAGGTAATAATGTATTTTCCTTACTCCTTCAATACAAGTGAACGTACACATCATTTTCTTTAAATATAATTTGTCAAAGTAATTTTTTTTACAAATAGGATGAATAATTCATTCATAAATAAGAACTAAACTTATATTGTCATAAAAATATGGATTTTCAAGAAAAGTACCATTTTCAAGAAAAGTTTGTATCTACTGACTGTCAAGCAACCATTAAGTAAAAAGTAATAACATATTTTCATTACACCTTGAATACATTTAAATGTACACATCTTAAACATCATTTTTAAAAACATTTTTAATATATTTTAAAAAAAAGTTGTTAGACAAATATCAAGTATTCTTAGTTCATAAGTATTATTAAAAAAAATTGTTAGTTGCATCACATGTCATTTTATAGCCTGAACTAACCTTATCTTGTCATAAACAGGTCAAACATTTTTTTAAGAGACTTGTGTAACAGTTTGTTTGTTTTTTTTCTCTTTTTTTCTTTTTTTACTTTGATTTGCTGGGCAAAAGTTAACAAAATATAACATTTTGTTAAAAATTTATTCCTGAGAAATAATAATATAAGAACATGCCAAATTAATTTTTATTTTTTTTATTATTGTTTCTTTTCAGTTCTTAAATGAGAACTTTATTTTTTCTCTTATTTTAACATTATGATATCAGAACAATAACAGTAAACCCCAAAAATATCAAAATTAAGCAATTTTAATTTTTACATTTTTTAAATTTTAATTTTAATTCAGCAAATAAAATATTCTGACGCATAGAGCTGACTGTAGAAATAGTTGTAGAAATGCATGAGATGTAATAAAACAAAAAATATATATATCAAAATAATGATAGAATTAATTTTTTTGTAAACATTGATAAAATAATTTGCTTACAGGAAGTCCTGTTACTTGAAACTCAAGTCAAAAAGGGCGATGTTTACGGTCACTGTACCTCTGACTCAGAAGTGAAACCTTGTTTTTTATATATGATTTCACACTTTGCATGCCATATTTAGTCTTTAGGGGAAAAACCCCTTAGAGATGCACGTTTTTAAGGCATTGGAGTAGGAAGCAGACAGCAGCCTTTGCCTTTACCACTTCCTTATGGAAATGGGACCTCTGCTGCCCCTCTCTCAGGAAGTGTAGAGCAGGATGTTAGTCAGAAGTGGTCGGGTGTTCGGCGGGCAGTGAAAGTTCGCTGGCAAGTGGACGAAAACGCTGAGTATAGACATTAAAACAGAGAATTTCCCTGACACAGGTGACATCGCTAGATTCTGACATGTTTTTACAAAGTCTTTATGCATATAAAGGAATGTTTTGCATAGAATTTTCTTAGCTTGCAAATCAGCGGTCAGGCCACTTGAATGAGGCCTAGTTTCCTGATTTCTACACAAACGGAGTCTTTTCTGTTTTGCAGCGTTCAAACGGCCGTAATTAAAGTCTTCCAAGGTGGGGGGTTACAGGCCAATGAGCTCTACACCCTGAACGAAAGCATAAGGTAAGAAAGTAATACAGATCATTGCAGCCATGTACTCTATTCACTTTCTATACAATGATTTCAAGTCAAGATTAGAGATTTTTGACTCATGCCAGTAGGCAATGACCCAGAATACACTATCGATCACATAGCAAGCAAATGGCAACCACCCACAACACCCTAACTTTGTGGTGGTGGTTTTTGTACAGGCAGACAACAAGATTTTTACTTTTACTTTATTTAATTAAGAAAAAGTCAAAAGTTTTTGTTTATGAGGGTGGGTGTAACTAACTGAGTATTTTACCTGTTTTATCAGGTGGCTTTTGAGGACCGAGCTGGGGTCATTTATCACTGAATACTTTCAGGTAATGTATTTTTCAGTCCATGAAGAGAATTTAAACACACACAAAAAAAAAGTTGAATTTAACGTGAAATTATCCAAATGAGAAATTAAAAATCTTAAATATTCCAGGTTCAACCCAGCTAACAAAAATACATTCTAAGAATCTTTTGATAACTTTTTAAACGTTTTAAAAAACATGTTTTCGTGGTTATATGAATTTTAAGAGAACATGCCATTTTGTCATTTTGCAAACATTATGGAAGCATTAGTGTTGAATGTTCTCTGAAAGTTCTTAAAGCGTTACAAAATCATTTTTAAAGCGTTAAAAAGCAAAAATGTGAAGCTTAAAATTTGACAAAAGCACTAATATTAATACTTAATGTTAAAATATGTATTATTTGAGCTGTAAAGGTGTTTAAATCATCAGTTTTACAGTTGTTTTATGGTTTATGGTATTTATGTTGTTATGGAAAAATGTTAGTAAGCACTAAAATCGTGTTAACTCTCATATTGCTTATTTCTTGTGGCTGTACTATTGAAACAATAAATATTTTAAGATTTACAAATTGACCCCATTCGCTTCCATTGTAAGTGGCTCACTGTAAGAAAAAAGAGGGACAAGTGGAAATTCGTTTTTGTGCTAATCAACATTACACCACAAATGCTGTCAAATGAGCTTAACTTGTAATGAATCTGGAATATTCCTTAAAGTACTTGCATGACTCATTTTATCCAGGATCAGCTCTTGAATAAGGGTCTGACGTATATTTTGGAGAAGATTCAGCTTCATAACGGTGAGTGCTGAACCCGTTTTATAGATCTTATTGGTGCATTTGATGGCCTGCGTGAGCTCTAATAAGGTTTTATACAGATGTAATTCAGTCGCTCCATGCATTCTTGTCTCATTTCTCATGCCCAGATGAGACTCGTCTCCAAGCGCTGTCTGAGACGTGGGTGAGGTTTTTCACAGACATCCTGCCAACTCTTCAAGCTATTTTCTACCCCGTGCAGGTATTAAAATGATCTCACCTAGAATTCAAAGTAGTGGGTTGGTGTCGAGTTCCAGACACTATGGTGACTGGTGTTTTTTGGCTGGGTTTAGGGTCAGGAGTTGACTGTGAGGCAAATGGCTCTGCTAGGCTTCAGGAACATGGTTCTGTTGAAGCTTCCTGTGGAGAACATGTTTCAGGGCTCCTCATATCCTCCTCCAATCACACAGATGCTGCTGATCCTGCAGGTGAGCTCTCACTAGGTCATTTGTGCACTAATAACGTCCGTTTTATGATGCATCATGAACATTTCCACCACATCTGTAATTTTGTGGTGGAAATGACATTTTAAACATTTTTGGCAATGTTTTGTTCCTGATAGTTTTAGAACTAGCATTTTATTTGTCTTAAATGCTCAAAAGTAATTTGGCAGCTTTAGCAGAAAGGATGCACAATAAGTCAATAAGCACAATATGTGTCTCATATTTCATCTCACACCCTTTACTGACATTGTTTTCTTGTCTTCTTTGTAACCAAGTACAGTAACATTTAAAAAAAAAAAAAAAAGTTTAGGGAAAAAAATATTGGTTGTCGTGGAAATGACACCACAACTGGTACACAGTTAATTTGTGGAAAAAAGTAAGAAAATGTGAATGTGAAGCTTAAAATTTTATAAAAGCAGTAATATTAATGCTTATGTTAAAATATCTATTATTTGACCTGTAATAGTGTTTAAATCATTAGTAACATTTGTTTTATAAATAGTTTTCATACTATAAATACTGAATAAAAATATTCTTTGTATTTATTACATCTCTGTTCAAATCTTAATAATTCTAAAAATGTAATAATATTTTATGTTTCATTTTTTCTTATTTTACATTGAAAATCTGGGTCAGGGTAAATAATGAAATTTGTATATAAGAAAAGTTATATATAAATAGGTATGTAGACCTCTAATGTGACCTTCATATCTGTATTGGTTGTTAGCTAAAATAAAACTAAATAATAAAATAAAAACAAATACAAATATTAGATGAAAAATGAAACTCACAAAACTTGAAAATGACATTAGGTTACCTTGGCAACTAATTGATATAAAATAAGTTGAAGTACTAAACTAACTAAAACTAATATTAAAATAAATGAAATAAAAATAAAGCTAAATACAAATATTTTGAGAAAAATGAAAATGTTCAACAAAATTAAAATGAAAACTGAAAAAAGAAAAATAAAAGTTCAATTCAAAACAATAAATACAATAATAGTATATAAATAGCACTAAAATAACACAGGAAAAAAAGCTGAAATCTATTGTAATAAAAATCAACCACTGAGACATAAATGTTATGCAAATATATATGCAAAATGTTGTTAGCACACAGGTGAGAGTATAAAACAGAGACATGAAGATAAATGAACATAAGGAGAGCATTCCCTGGGTGCTGGTGTGGGAACATATACGGATCTGCTTTGTGCTGCTGTAATCTCAGATGAGATTTGAAGAGCCTCCATGAAACCAAGCACCTTGACCCAGTGTTCGTTTTTCAAATACGGTTCCTCCATACAAAAGAAATTTGTCAGCTTTGTTCCAGAACAAGGCTGAGTACCGCAGGGATACAGTGTCATGCTTAAGGGCATAATGGTGATGAAGCACACTGATGCATCATCCGTTCCTCATTTACTCCCACTTGTCAGCTGTCTTGGGATTGAACCCAGATATTTAACTATTCATCTACCAGCAGTGAATGCCGGCTCTTTGTTTAAGATCCTTATTTTTGTGATGTTCTTTTTTTTTTTTTTTTTTGGACAGGGCATTCATGAGCCTAATGGACCTACACAAGAGTATTTCCTACTCGAGAGGCTAGTGGAAATGGTTATATCTCCCTACCTGAGTAACTACCTCAACATGAACCCTAGCGATTCCTCTTCAGGTGCTCTTTCATTTTATTTAATTTTTTAATTTTTTTGGTTTGTGGGTCAAAGACATGATGCTCTTTCTTTGTCCGGGTCAATTAATGTGTTCAAAAAAAGCATTAACAATTCAGTTCGTACATACAATGACTTCAATACACCTTTATGAGGAACATATTGTAATTTCCTGAATTCAAAATTAATTTTGAAATTTTTAAGGGGGGATTAAAGTCAAATCTGTCAGGTTGGTATAACTGTCTAAATATCATAAAGAAAAGTAATATCATGAAGAAAAAAAGCCTCATTAAAAGAATAATTCATTTAGTAGCTTGGCTTAATCTTTTAATATTATTTATTAGAAAAAAAATATTTTTACAAAACTTCACTATTAATTAATGTTATTTATTGATAATTTAAAAAAAACAACAACTTTTGTCCACCAAATTAAAAGAAAAAAAGTAATTAATTTTTAAATATCAGATAATTTGACCTTTTTGTATCAAGACAATTTTAGTTCATGTTGTTAAATGTCATGTGGTGCAACTCACCCCCAAAACAATCAGTGATATTTATTAATTAATAATTCATGATGTTTGAATAATATATTTGCTATCATATTCATATAATTAATAATTTTTTTAAAAAAAAACTTTTGTCCACCAAATTAATGTCATGTGGTATAACCAACATGCAGAAAGTAATGTTAGAAATCTTAAGATCAAGAAGTGATTTAAAATATTAGATAATTTGACTATTTTATGGCGAAGTTAGTTTAGGTTAATGACGTAAAATGTCATGTGGTGCAACTTATTAATATTAATAAAAAAAGTCATCCTGTAAAAAATAAAGTCATATGGTGTACCCACAATGCAGAAAAAGCATGAAAAGTCTATTAATATATATATATTTTTCGCCTATGGGTTTTTGACGCCAGTGGGTTTTTGACTTTTTACATGCTCTCAAAATGGAAACGATTCGGTTTGCAATAAAACAAAAGCCAAAACATTTTTTGAAAGTCTGGAGCCCATTTCTGGAATATTTTAAGGAGACAACTGTATCTTAATTTTATTTATTTGTTTATTTTTATTTAATTCCCCCTTTTTATAATGTGTGTATATATATATATATATATATATAATATAATATAAAATATATAGTTTTCTTTTTTTTGAAGTTTTTCTTTCTTTTTTTTTCTTTCTTTCTTTATATACTGTATTTGAGTGTATAACTATGCATGACTGGTGTTCCCTTTTTTTTCTAATCTGAATTAATGTGTTATATGTAGATGTGTATAATCTATATTATTTGTATTATATTAAAATATTTGCCTTAAACTTTCTGTCTGACCTAAGATGAACCAAATAAAAAAATAAATAAATTAATTAATATATTATTTATTTTTTTTATTTTTTTTTTAATTTGACCGTTTTAATGACAAGGCAAAGTTAGTTCATTTTTAAATGTCATGTGATGTAAATCCCCTTAAACTTTATAATTCATAATATTTGTAAAAATGTCCTTGTACGTCGGCGCCGATCCCACTTCACTTGTCAGCGCTGATCTGTCTTATCATAATAAATCTGTCCTTTTACCTTGAAAAAATATTAATAATAATAATAATGAAATAAAAGTCATGTGGTAATAAATAGTCATTTTGTGTAACCAAAATGCAGGAAAAGCATGAAGATCAATGAGTCTAATAAAATAGCAGATAATTTGACCTTTTTATGACAAGACAAAGTTAGTTCATGTTTTTAAATGTCATGTGGTGCAACTCCCCAAAAACGCCCCCAAAATCATGTTTATGAATTAATAATTTGTGATTTTGTAAAAACTGCTGTGTACTTTGAAATATTTATTTAAAAACTTTTTAATAAATAATGAAAAATTATTATATGGATGATTACACCGCATGACATTTTTAGAGTCAATAAATATAAGCGAAAATATAAGTGAAAATAGTATAAAATTTTATCGAACCCATGTGAAACTGACATATATTCAAATGTCATTGACCCTAGTCTAACTTATGCATGTTGTAATCAGCATTAAATCTAACCAGCGTCATAATCGCTTCCCCCACAGAAGATCGCCTGGAAGGCCTGAGATTGGTTGCCACTTCACACCTCAGTCAACCTGAGATTATGGTGACACATTTTGCCCACGAGTCTTTCCTGGCACCTCTAATCGAACACGAGGGTGAAGCCTATTTGGAAAGGACCGGTGGTGTTCGACGCCACACAGTCGCCAATGTGCACTCGGACATCCAGCTCCTGTCCATGAAAAACAGGATGTGTTCAGAAAAAGTGGAGGTCAGTGGGGTGGCCAGGATGACCAAGACAGAGAGCAAAAGGACACCTAAGACTTTCTGCCGTGAACCGGCCTTTTTTGACTCACGGCCAGGTGGCGTGGAAATCCTCCGAGGGCAAAGCACTGCAGAGATGAAGTGTGGCCTAACTAGTTAAAAAAGCTTCTCTCTCACGCTCTCAAAACACCCACTGAGATCTTGTAAAGTTACGATAACTGAGACAAGCTAGAACATGTTCGGTTAATGCAATATGGACTTTGCTGCTGTGAGCTGTTTTGTGTGCTAAATACTGTTTGGCTTGTCAGTTTAGCCTGTTTTTAAGAGCTTGGAGGCTGGAGGTTGGTTGAAGAAGCTTTCGCTTTAGCCATTTCTTGTAAAGCACACCAAAAGTCACACTTTTTTCTGTTGTGGAGGTGGTAAAGCAGTGTGAAAGTATGTTGGTGAGCTTACGGTTTACAAAGGTACAGCAGAAACCATACTGAGACAAACTAACGGCACTTCCTTACAATTAATGTCTTTACCTTCTCTTTCATAAGCGGTCTTACCATGTCATTTCTTTGTAGTGGAAACTAAACATGCTGACATTTTAGTCTGTCATGAATATTTTGTTTTATTTTATGGAATTTTAATATTTAAAAAATAATTGTAAAAAATGTAATTATAATGTATATTTTTGTAGCAATAAATTTAATGAAGAAGTGGTTTTGAAATCATTTTGCCATTTGATTGTTCGTTTTAACACTGAAAGGTTTGAGTGGATGTCTTTAGAGGTTCATGTGAGCATTTCTTTGCGGCTCTAGCATACAGTTTAGAGTTCCTTCAGCAGATTAGCAGTTAAGGAGATTTAGATGCTGTTTTCAACATCAACATCACCTCAGAAAACCTTTGCGGCGGTGTTTCAGCATGTGAGCTGCCAAAGAGCGTTATTGCAAGTGTGCTAATCGAGGACTTTTGACCTTGGTGAAGGTAAGAGCAGATGGTTATGTGTTTATCAAAGACAATGTTTTGTTTTGCTTTTTTTATTTTTTTTTATTTTATTATTTTAGCTTGGTTGAATTTGTAATGTGAATATTTTAAATCAATTTTTTTAATGCAGTTTTGAAAATTTGGAGTGAGAATGTGTTTAATTATTGTAAATGTCACAATACCAAAAAAAAAGGTCAAAACAAAATAGGCTTTAAAAAGTATATATATTTATGTAAATATCAGCTACTGTTTTTTTTTTTTTTCGTAGTAGATCTGGTAGAAGGAGCCAGACTCATTGAGGAAGTTTCTCTTCTGACTGCCACTGAAAGGAAGCTCACTGTAATCTTATTTGAGGTGATTAGTTCAGTAAGGCTTTCCTATTAAGAAGATAGGGATATTGTGCAGCCAAAGGGTACAAATACATTGGAAGTAAGAAGAAAAAATTTGCTGGTCTTTGATGCCATCTTCTGGAGGCTTTACTTGATAACAGCTCAGTCAATAAAAATAAGTTTCTGTTTTTTACATTTGCTGAGAGTAGAGAACTAATATATATATATATATATATATATATATATATGTGTGTGTGTGTGTGTGTGTGTGTGTGTGTGTGTATATATATATATATATATATATATATATATGGGCCATTCTACAGAATTGGTGCAAACTGCTGTCCCACAACCAAAAAACACATTTAAAAAACACTTAAGGATTCAAATCTTACATGTTTACTAAGACCCTTCTATTATCTATTGAAACCCACAATAATATTTTAAATATTGGTAAGCTTAATATATATAAAATCATCATTTATTGGGTACTTTCAATTGGGAGGTGGCTGTCCCAAACCCTAACCCCTAAATTTTAGCTTGATATTAATATTGAAATATTTTTGGTATTTTTTCCATTGTTGTTTTTAAAAGTATCTTTATGATTCTTTTAAAAAGTGAAGTAAAAATAATGTCCAGCATTTTCATGTCACTACCAAAACAGCGTATGTTTTAGACCATTGGCTGAGACTGATTTTAACTACACCCCTACATTTATGATCAGGAAATATTTGTGTGTCACTCTCTCTCATAGCTACATGGTGAGTAGATAGGCCCCATCATTTTGAGGTAAATGTGTTCAAAAGTGTGAAATATTTATGAAAAATCTACTGAACACTTTTTTTTCTGCAGTTAAACACAGTTTTTTGGGGAGTTATTCCATAATATTTAGTTTTTATATGTGTACCGCTGTTCAGAACTGTGCTAGCTAACATTGTACTAATGAGCATCTTTGAGGTAATTTCAAAAGTATCTAAAATTGTCATTACCGAAACATTTGATGGAGTTTTGGTAGTGACATCTTTGTTTTTTTGGGTGTTATCCCATAGAATTGTCACTACCGAAACAGTCACGACCAAAACACGTCATCATTGTTTTGGTAGTGACAAAAAGGAACACATAATCCTCATATTTGGGGCAAATTTTAGTACAGTTATGCTTTTTTTTTGTATTTTGGTATGTTTTAGTAGTGTTTTAGTATGCAAGTTAAATTTTATAATGTGATATGGTCACTACCAAAGTATTACTGTCACTACCGAAAATGTGCCATCACTACCGAAACATGGGATGTTTGGTCAAAGTACACTGAATTATAAACTAAGATGTTATGATAGTTTTTTGGTTCATTGTATATTCAAACTAATGAATTCTAAACTTTGATAGTAGTATGATCAACTTTTTGCCTTTTACAAAGAAAAATTGGATTCACAATACACCAAATCTCATAAATTGCACTTGAAATATAGTTAAAATTTAATTATTGATTTACCTCTGAAAAATTTTTAATAAAAGGGCGAAAACATATATATATTTACAATGTAGATGTAAGCAAAATCTTAATAGGTCAATATAACCCTTATAATTAAATGATTATTACAGTGTTTCGGTAGTGACAAATTTTGGGAGAGGACAAATATTCTGATAAATATTTCTGAAAATACACTATGAGAATTAACTGCACAATTACTAGAAATGTGTACCTTGGATATTATACAATTTGCATACATACAAATTTTTGGGGAAAGACTTTTTTTTTTTTTTTTTTCCAATACGTTTCCAACTCTGACTTTGGACCAATTCTGTAGAATGGCTCGTATATGTACAGTTTTAGATCAAATTTAACCCTGCTTTGCAGAATCAGTTGTGACCATTAGCTTTCAGTTTTTTTGTTTGTTTGTTTTTCATTTATGAATCACATTTGATACTAAATAGTTTACATTTTTAAAGATTTAGCCACACATTTCTCTGAATAAGTCAAGTCACCGTTTTCTAGCACTTTATTTCAGACAATAGTTCCATATTTGTCAGTTCTGCGTTGGTTCAGTTCCGATCAATAACAGTTTGAAGTTCATCAGCAAGTACAATGGGGCTAAAGGTCACAATTTCTATTCTTTTCCTTTCAATAGGGCTTCAACAATTAGTGCCATTAGACACCCGATCCAGCAGATGGCGCTCTTAACCAATGACGCTGTCAATCATCTCCGAAAAGCGGCGAAGAAGCGTTCATCCCGCCGCCGCACAGAGCAACAAACCCAAGCTGGCGTACTGCACGCGAGAGCAACGCTTGCTTCCAAAATAACATCCCACTCCAGCCCGCATCACATCTGTGCTTTAATACCGTGACGCGTTTGGAGACATTTCGAGCGGATACAGCGGAAGTGTCACAGGAGGAGCAGCAAAACGGCCGTTATTCATTGAAACCCCCCGGTGAAGTCAGACACGCTGATGGCGGCGACAGTGGAGGAGCTCTACCGTAACTACGGGATCCTCGCCGACGCGAAAGAGGATCTCAGCAAAGTAAACAAACCCTCATATCTCTATGTTGTCCGTCTGGAGGAAAGGTACACGTTAGATATTCAGGTTGGGTGGGATTTTATTCATTGAAAGACGCTAGGGCATCTACGCGGCCTGCTCTAACGTACTAGCACATTAGCGCTAATAGCTGACAAGAGATGTTTGGGGTTTTTGAGTAAATAAGCTAATAGGGCCATGTGCGAGCTATTAGGGCAGCTGTGCATATAGGAAGGGTTTATTCCGTAAATACTTTAGTTAAATTTTAGGTTTGTTAAAGAAACAGCTATCACGTTTAGCAAAACCTAATGTTACGCTGTGTACGTAATGCGTTTGTGAATGTGGGTTTCCGCAGTCCTGCGCACAGAAATACTGATGAATGATTAACAGCTTAGGAAAAACTTACATGAGAAAGGATGAGTGAATTTACATAATGCAAGTATGATAGCTTTTTCATCTGATTAAATGTTCAGATGATGTGTAAAATGTAATGTATTATATCATATTTAAACACTGCATATTTGTGTGTTGTAATATGTATGATTTTTTTTACATTAAATCTTTTTTTTTCTAAATATACACTACCATTCAAAAGTTTGGAGTAATTTGGGATAATACTGTTGTTTTTTGTAGTCTCTTATGCTCACCAAGGCTGCATTTATTTTGTCAAAAATACAGTAAAACAGTAATATTGTGAAATATTACAATTTAAGAACTATTTTCTATTTTAATGTATTTTGAAAAGTAGTTTATTCATATGATGACAAACTTAAATTATTATGGGTCCATAGTTATTAAAAATGGGTCTTATTATTATCAATTTTGAAAACAGTTTTTGCTGTGTAATATTTTGGTGAGCATTGATAATTCTGCTGAAAATTAAGCTTTCATCACAGGAATAAATTACATTTTACAATATACTCAAATAGGTAGGAAGCAGTTATTTTAAATTGTAATAATACTTTGCAGTATTACTGTTTTTACTATATTTTTGTTCAATTAAATGCAGCCTTAGTGAGCATAAGATACTTTTCAAAAATAGAACATTTTAGTTCGAGATTTTTGATGGGTATTACTACTGTAAATTTATATCTAAAAATTAAAAATAAATTATGAAATGTGACTTATTTTGATACGTTTTCAAAATTGTTTTTCAGCACAAAGATGCTTATCAGGTAATTCTGGATGGTGTTAAAGGAGGTCCAAAGGAGAAGCGACTGGCCGCACAGTTCATTCCAAAATTTTTCAGCAGTTTTCCAGAGCTGGCTGATGCAGCCATCAACGCACAGCTTGATCTGTGTGAGGATGAGGATGTATCTGTGAGTATATCATCATCATGTCAGAGGTTTGCATGTTGTGGGTGTGAAACCAAAAAACAAATCTTTACATCGTTGGTTTGTCTTTCCTGGTTTCCTGATTATAGATCAGAAGGCAGGCTATCAAGGAACTGCCCCGTTTCGCATCAGGAGAGAATTTACCCAGAGTCGCAGACATCCTCACACAGCTGCTGCAGACAGGTCTCACATCTAGCAAGAACCTGGTTTTTATGCAGTGTTAACAAAGTTTCTGCATAAACTAGTGCAACATACTGTTTTTCCAGCTGTTTGATCATAGCCGTTTCTTCTCATATCTTCTAGACGATTCTGCCGAATTCAATCAAGTCAACACAGCTTTGATCTCCATATTCAAAATCGATGCAAAAGGTATCTATGTTCATCATACCCTCAATGCTTTATGGGTAGAATGTGTTTTTTGTTACTTTTACATACAGAAATACTGAATCTTATTGTTTTGTGTCTGTCACGACTAAAAGACCTCCTAGCTGAAGTTATTGTCCTATATGACCCTAGCGTATTTCTTTACAGGAACTTTGGGTGGCTTGTTCAGTCAGATCCTGCAGGGAGAAGATATTGTTCGAGAAAGAGCGATTAAGTTTCTCTCTACTAAGTTGAAAACAATGCCAGATGACACAATGACAAAAGAGGTGGAGGATTACATCTTCATAGAGACAAAAAAGGTATCATTTATATTTTTATTTCCACACATACACTACTGTTCAGACATTTGGGGTTTGTAAGATTAAAATGTTTTATGCTCACCAAGGCTGCATTTATTTGATCAGTAAAAACAGTAATACCTACAGACCTACAACACACTCATTATACAGACAAATGAATATTAACATATCTTTAAAACAGATGGAATAAAGGCATAGTTACTTTTTGTTTACTCTTCTTTTTTTGGTCTACATCATTGTTTGCTGTGTCACGTTCATGATCAGCCGTACCACTGTATCAGCGCTCTTATTTGTGCATATTTCTTTTAAAGAAGACATGATATGTCCGCATGCACGCTCCACGTGTTGTTACATATTAAATATTGTTACGGTCATGTTTACAGAGGTGAACTGACAGAGCGGGAGCTCTTTCAGGAGATTTGAATTCTCCTCTGTAATACAACCTGATGCATAATACAGTGCAGTGATTGGATCAGAAGACTCATGAATAATACTGAGAAAAGCTCTGAAAACTGACGTAGACACATCCTTTCCAGCCAATCATCACTCCAAATTAACGCATATACATCACTTTTTGTGACGTAGGTTCAACTTTGCTTTTTGAACCGGAAGAATGAAATTGCTCCCAAAAATGAAAAAATTACCAGTTTTTCCTTAATAGACGACATAAATGATATTGTTGTTTTCACTGATGTGCAATATATGTTAACATCTCAAAAAATGTGTTTTAGGGTTTCATGACACTTTAAGTATTCTATAAGATATCCTGAATTATTAATTGTTAAATATAGGGCTGCCCTCGACTAAAGATTTTTCTGGTCAACTAGTAGTTGTTCATTTTAAGCATTAGTCAACTATTAGGCACACGTTTATTAATAAACCATATAAATCATAATAATGAGCCTTTAATTGCCTACATAGCCTAATAAGCGCTCAAGTGCACACAAAAAAAGCTTGCCACAGCGCATCGGCAGATATAATAATGAACGTGTCAGGGAAAAACTGCATTAACATTTTAATAATTTTATTGATAAACTAGTGCTTTCTTTGTTTTCGGCTTAAGAGATGAGGAGTCCGTGTCGCCAACTTCATCTTCGCAGTAGTCTCAGCCTCAGAAGTTTCGAAGTCGTCGTCGGATTGGTTGAATTATACAGGATTTCCGGGAGACGTGTGTGTCGCGTTCTTTTACGTTCCCCCTGGAAACAAAGATACCATGACGGTAGACCCCCTCACGAAAGAAGAAAGCCGTCGTGTTTACAACTGTGACAGAGCGCTTATCAGGATCAACCAAACGCTGGATTTTTTAAAAGTATGTTAAATATTTAAAGTTCGCGGCATAGAATCTTATACAAGTATACACGGAGTTTCATGCTCAAGTTCACAGTGACCGAGACGACAGAAAGCTCATCCTGTTTGCTTTATTTTACAAAAGCGCAACATTTCGTTGTTATTCTGAGTCCACACAAATAAACGTACAGTCTTTACAGATTCGAAAGATGTATTACTTTTATCTGTATGACCAAAAATGACGTAGTATTTTAGGAGCAAGTTATCGCACCGGCGCCTCCATCTGTCATGCAGTGAGCGTGCTACTTAACGATTAAGCGACCATGTGAAGTTGCTACTACATACAGATGAAAAGCCATATTTGAGGTCGATGAATGATAGGTGAGCATTTGGATGTCCTGCCCGATGTCTGTCCGTCACAGACTGCATGACTTCGCCACTTCCTGTGGAATTTTTTTTTCTACGACTAATAAAAGTTTGGTAGACCAAGCCTCTTCTGTTCAACTATTAGGGGGCAGGCCTAGTTAAAAATAAAGTTTTTGGAGAGTCACACCACATGACATTTTATAACCTGAACTAACCCTGTCTTGTCAAATGGTGATTTTTATTTTTTTTATTTACTTTTTTTGCTGCATGTTATTTGCACCATGTATTTTAATTGGTTGCACTATTAAACAGCTTTTTTTTGGCCTTTACTCGTTCTTGACCTCACTCTCTCTGATTGTCTTAGGTCTTAGAGGATGTGACGGGGGAGGAGTTTGTGCTTCTGATGCGTATCCTCTCCGGGCTGAAGAGCATGCAGACTGTGAGCGGGCGGCAGCAGCTGGTGGAGCTGGTGGTGGAGCAGGCTTTCTTGGAGCAGGCGCTAAACCCCGCAGATGCAGACAGCGTCGACCGGCTCCTACAGTGCACACGCCAGGCCTTACCACTCTTTTCTGTGAGTGAACCCACAGGAACGGTCAGCAATAACATTTGAATATTTCTCCAATAATATTCAGCTTTTGAATTTTTGCCATTTTCTGACAAGAGCTTGCATGCTTGAATGAATTGTTCACAAAATTAAAAATAAGGCCAATCTTTAATCCAAACGAGAACAAAATGGATGTAGTCTCAGAATTTCAGTTTTATAAACATTTCACAGAACAACATTTTTCTTTTTGCCATTTAATTCTTTGTTTTATTAATAATATTTTTTATCGTTAGAGTTTATGTATGTTTTTCATTCTGAAAATGTAGACTTGATTTTGGTTTTGTCCTGTCTTCCACGAATGTTGCACTAGTACTAGTGCATATCATCACTGTTTATTTTAATGCAAAATCATCATTTTTAACTTTTCTCCTTCTCCCCTCCAGAAAAATGTGCATTCTACTCGCTTTGTGACATACTTCTGTGAATTTGTTCTACCCAACCTCAGTCTGCTCACTAGCCCTGTAGCAGAATTGGACATCCAGCTGGAGGTATGTATCACGTGCTGGAAATCACGATAAAAACATGATCAAAAACTGACAGAGCCTTGCATAAATTGTATATGAGTCTTTTTTTAATATGGAAAAAAAAGGCACATTTTCATTTAATACTTGTTTTTTTGGCCCAGATATTCTTAGAATGCTGGAAAATAAACTCAATATTTTCTCCTTAACAGGTACTCAAGTTATTAGCAGAGATGAGTCCATATTGTGGTGACATGGACAAACTGGAGGTCAATCTCAACATGCTGTTTGAGAAGCTACTGGTAAAGGCCTACGTTAAACTCCTGACCTCACACAAGAATTTAGAAAGCTTTCCACTTCAGCCGCTTTGTCGTTAAATATATTCTCATGCTGTGGTTCTGCATCTCTCTGTCCCCTAATGGCTCTAGGAGTTCATGCCCCTGCCTCCAGAGGAGGAGAACGGAGAGAACGCAGCCAATGAAGAGCCCAAGCTGCAGTTCAGCTACGTGGAGTGTCTGCTCTTCAGCTTCCATCAGCTGGGCAAAAAACTACCTGACTTTCTGATTGACAAAATCAGCACAGAGAAGCTGAAGGACTTCAAGATCAGGTCAGATCTCATATTAATCGTGGTTTTTTTGTGGTTTTTTTGTGGTAATGTTGAGAGTGTAAAGCACTTGTCAACATGTGTTGCTTTTAAACATGCTATAGAAATACATTTTGATTTAATCTTTAAAAGGATGATTGAATGTTAGTATTGAAAACGTTTGAAATTTTGAAACTTTTGCTTCATTTACTAGGGTACCAATACTGAGTTTCATGATTCTCAGTACCACACCAAAAACAATACATTTTTTTTGTACTTTAATATACACACTACTTTTTTTCTTAAAGAAATTAAAACTTTTACTCAGAAAGGCTGCATTAAATTGATCAAAAGTGACAGTAAAGATATTTTAATGTTACAAAAGCTTTCTATTTCAAATAAATGGTGTTGTCTATTCATAAAAGAAACCTGGAAAAACACAAATATTAAGCAGCACAACTTTGATGATGATAATTCTAATAATAAGAGATAATTGATGATAAAAAGAAATGCTTCTTGAGCAGCATATTAGAATGATTTCTGAAGGATCATGTGACTGTAGACTGGAGTTATGGTGCTGAAATTTGTTTTTATTGTATTTTTGGTGAAAATAAGAGACTTTTAGAAAATCTTATTACATTTGTGAAGGGCAGGTGAACAGTGTGCATTAAGTTTTTATTATTTTTTTTGTTGTTTATTTGACAGGTTACAGTATTTTGCACGGGGGCTCCAAGTATATATTCGACAACTGCGTGTTGCTTTGCAAGGCAAGACTGGAGATGCACTAAAGACAGATGAGGTATGATTTTATATTTTTTACTGTGATCTTTGTTTTGTAAAGGTAATAGAAATAAAGGTATTTTTTTATTTATAATATGTATTCCAATTTTGTTTCTTCACAGAATAAAATCAAAGTTGTGGCTTTGAAGATCACCAACAACATAAATGTTTTAATCAAGGTAACATTCATGAATTCTGCCACTTTTGAAAGGCTTTTTGCTGTTTTGTCATTTTAATGGCATTTGTTTTCTTCTGTCTTCTCCAGGATCTGTTCCATAACCCTCCATCCTATAAAAGCACAGTCACTCTGTCGTGGAAACCGGTGCAAAAGACGGAGGCAGCAGCAATCGGGTACGTGAACAGATCAACCTGGACATTCAGATCACCATGTTTAGTCTGCTTATTAAACTTTTTGCCATGATCTCTGTATGTCCTACAGCCAGAAGAGGCAGTCAGGAGAGGACATCGGGGCAACAGCAACAACAAAGAAGCTTCCCACAAATCTGCCCAGGAGGGATGCCCGACAAATATACAATCCGCCCAGCGGGAAATACAGCGCCAGTATTGGGAACTTCTCTTACGGTGATTGTCTTATCGAAACCTATTCACTAGTACTGTATGAATTAGTAACTGTGTATATAACTGATCTCATCTGTGTCCTCAGAGCAACGAGGAGGCTTCAGGGGCGGCCGAGGACGGGGCTTCGGAGGAAGAGGAAACAGAAGCCGAGGCCGGATTTATTAAGAGGACTGCATATGCTTCTATACCCATGCAACTACATTACCACAACACAACGATATCCCTGACACAGTTTCTCCCGTCTGGTCCTTCCTGTATCTCACAGCCCTCCATCCATCCTTTTTCTCTCCACATTTTTTCTTTTTTATTCTCGGGTGTGTTTTTGAAAATCTGTTCACAGTTTCCTGTCATTGGTTACAAATGTGTGGGTTGTTTTTCTTTCTGGATCCTCTTTGTGGAACAAAAAACTGCCAAGGTGTATTTTCTTTCTTTTCTTTTTTTTTTTTTTTTTTTTTTTTTTTTTTTTTATAAAGAGTTTTTGTATGGTGACATGCATCCTTTGTATCTTTTCTTTTTTAACTTTTTAATTTTTCAGAGCTTTTGTTGGATCAAAAAATCACAGATTTGTAAGAAGTAAAAATAATATCCTTCTGAATTTTATCAAACTTGTGTGGGTCAAATCTTATGCCGTCTTTCTTATTTCAGGACATAAATATTTAAGTTTGTATGATGCCCCTTATGCTCTGATGTTTGTTTGTTAACTTGGTTAAAATATAGGGGTTTTTCCAAGATAAGTGAAATATTCCACAGAAATGTCCTTTTAGAGTAGGATTGCCTTGTCTTTTCAAAAATAATTTAAGGAACCAATCTTTTTCAAATATTGCTTGCATAGATTTGAGTTCACTTTCGATTCAAACATTGTGCATGCTTAGTTTGTAGGTGATATTTAAATGTTTTTGATTGAAGGAAGTCAGACATTTATGTATTACAGCTGTTGGTTTTCATTTCAAGCAAGGTTTTTCACCCACATTAAATCTTTTTGCCTTTTTCAACAGGTTCTCATTGGTTGATTTGAATATGAAGATTGGGATAAATATTTAGTCAGTACCAAAGATGCTTTAATCTTGCATTTCACATATGTGACCCTGGACCACAAAACCAGTCTTAAGTAGCACGGGTATACTTGTAGCAATATACAAATATATTGTATGGGTCGAAATTACCGATTTTTCTTTTATGCCCAAAATCATTAGGATGTTAAGTAAAGATCATGTTCCATAAAGATATTTTGTAAATTTCCTACCATAAATATATCAAAACTTTATTTTTGATTAGTAATATGCATTGCTAAGAATTTCATTTGGACAACGTTAAAGGCGATTTTCTCAATATTTAATTTTTTTTTTTTTTTTTTTGCACCCTCAGATTTTCAAATAGTTGTATCTTGTACAAATATTGTCCTACCAAACCATACATCAATGGAAAGCTGATTTATTCCGCTTTCAGATGTATAAATCTCACAAATTTAACTGGTTTTGTGGTCCAGGGTCATTAACTGTCAATACTGTAAGTCATATGGAAGAATCACACCACTAGATGGCCATGAAAGTCCACAGTCAACGACCAAAAACGCAGATTTACATTTAAAACGTGACAATTTAGGATTTTAAGGAACTTCGAATTGTTGACGGCTATTTTAATCGACTTTTTTCCTAATCACGCTCTAATGCATAATAACATCGTTTTTCTAAATGTTGTGCATCTAGCAATCATTGTTTACCATATCTCTATTTAGGCTTTATACATGCATCACAAATGAGACTCAGTTAGACCGTTACATCAGTAAAAACATTTAATGGTCATTTAGATTGTGTGAGAGAGATTTTGCCATCATTGCATCGCTTTAATGACGGTAAGATCCGAAACAAAAATGTCTTAAAAAAATAACAGTGCGAAACGTTTGTATGAGGGTTAAGTTTAGGGGTAGAGTTGGAGAATAGAAAATAATATTGGCCCAACTTAATCACATACAGATAGATAATGAGGGAACTCAATTTCGACCCTTCAACATTAAAAAATATTGATTATAACTTTACATGATTAACGCGTGACTAATTATTGCTACGTCAGATGAAATAACCGCCTCGTGTGAGATGTATAGCAAACGAAACAGGACACAGACGGGTTTTAGGGTTAAATTGTCGAGTTTTTTTTTTCCACGCCTCAACAGGTATGCTGTACCGCGCTGTTCATTGAACGCTAGGTGGCGCTATCAGACCGCGGGAACGCAGCGTCGGTTGCTCGTGACTAGGTATTTCCCAAATCAGTCACTGTAGCTCTTGAGCTCCTCACGCACTCGCTGAAAGAGATAAAGTGACTGAATAAGAAACCTTCTTTTTATGATTCTGATCGTGTTAAAGACGTGCTTTGCTTCTGGCGTTTAACAAAACCGGAACAATTAAAGAGCAGAGCAGCACGACAACACAGACGGGACGCAACAGTAGGCGTCTGATAGTGATCGGCTATTTTTGTACGACGTGATAAATCGATGGACCAATCAAGAGGTGGGCAAATAGGCTGGAACAACAAGCGTACGATATCAAACAATATGTTCATGTTACTGCAGTGAGCAGGTGGGGCAGTGGCTGTATTGGATGAGTGGAAAACCACCACAAGAAGTCGACTAATTAACGTTCTTTGCATTAAAGACTGTGCCACTTTAATACAGCCCATATCCTTAACTAACGTTAGCAGGTCATTTGAGGTTTCACTCTCTGTTGGGTTGGGAAGTGAAAATCTTTGCTTTTTAGGACATCTCATTTATACATAACATTATAGCTCCGGTAAACGTGCTTTTTTTTCGCCGATGCAAAGGGAACGTCGTGTTAAATTCATTTCTATTAAACACAGCACCAGTGCTCAATGTAACATACAACGTAGTTCGATTTCTGAAGGAATGACTTTTAAGAGTCGTTTATGTTTTTTATTTAAAAATATAAATAAATAATACAACGCCAGCAGTATAGTGCGATTTTCGAAAGATTGACGCAAATGAGTCGGTTCTTTGTAGTAAATCACAAAAACACAGCGCGATTGAGTCAATTAAATGACTCATATGAACCGATTCCTTCAAGTGAATTAAAAGCACTCAGCTTGACCAAACCGATTCCCAAACGAATGACTCTTATGAATCGGTTCTTTTTAGTTATTTAAAAGCATACTAAAAAGCGTGATCAGTGTAGTCTAAATCCAGAGCAATTGTGACCCTGGACCACAAAACCAGTCATAAGGGTCAATTTTTCGAAATTGAGATTTATACATCATCTAAAAGCTGAATAAATAAGCTTTCCATTGATGTATGATTTGTTAGGATAGCACAATATTTGGCACAATATTTAGATACAACTATTTGAAAATCTGGAATCTGAGGGTGCAAAAAAATCTAATTATTGAGAAAATCGCCTTTAAAGTTGTCCAAATGAAGTTCTTAGCAATGCATATTACTAATACAAAATTAAGTTTTGATATATTTACAAAATATCTTCATGGAACATGATCTTTACTTAATAGCCTAATGATTTTTGACATAAAAGAAAAACTGATAATTTTGACCCATACAATGTATTTTTGGCTATTGCTACAAATATACCCCAGCGACTTAAAACTGGTTTTGTGGTCCAGGGTCACAATTCACTCTTATAAATCGGTTCTTTTTAGTGAATCAAAACCATACAGCATACCAATTGTAGTCAAATTCCCAAACAAATGACTTTTATGAACCGATTCTTTTTAGTGAATGAAAAAAGCACACAGCCATACCAGAGTAGTTTTAATTCCCGATCAAACGACTTTTATGAGCCGGTTCTTTTTATTAAATCAAAAGCATACAGCATGACCATTGTTGTCCGTTTCCTGAGCAGATTACTCTTATGAACCGATTTTTTGGGGGAATTAAAAGCATACCAACTTAGTCCGATTCCTAAGCAAATATCATTTAAGAGTTTACTAATAAGAACTATTCTTTTCAATAAATTAGAAGCATTCAGCTTGACCAGTTCCTGAGTGAATGACTCTTCAGAACCAATTCCTTTTAGTGAATTAAAAACATACAGCGTGACCAGTGTAGGCCAATTCCTGAGTGAATGCCTCTCATAAACCGATTCTTTTCGGAGATGAATCCGAGTGAATGACTTTCGTAAACCGATTCTTTTTAGTGAATCAAAAGCATTTAGCATTGTCCGATTCCCAAACAAATGAGTCTAAATAAGATTTTTTTTTAGTGAACACTTAATGAATCAGTCAGAGTGGTTACTGAATGAATGGTAAGAGACTGGTTGTTTATATAGTTAAACACAACAATTATTTGTAGGCCTATTGCATACAAATAAATGTGTTTTATTTGTTTGCATTTTTAATTTAATGTATGTATGCCGCCTCTTAAAAATCTGAACAACCGCAGCTTTTTCGAGAACTGCGCTGAATTTATTTCTGATTTTGTACTGATGAAATCTGAAATGATCTCATCATTTGGCAACAGACCAACCAAAGTGAGTAAACATGATAAGAGTAGCATTTCTTATTCCTAAATGTTCCTCCTTCCCTGCTTCAAAAGCAGAACCATTAGTGGAACAGTTAACGAATCATTCGTCAATCGGAATCGTAACCAAAATCGTTCAGTTCCCACTGAAGCACACGTGATGCATTCAACTAAATGCCATTAATCTGAATACATATTCATTTGTTCGCAGTGTCGTTCTGCAGCAGAAGTTGAGTTGTCGCACCTTGCACAGACACACGACACAAGTGTGGCTGAAGAACTGCAAGAAAAGAACGCTATCCTCTTTTTCATGAAAGACTACCATCCGCCCCCTCATGTACAATGCCTGGAATAGTAACAGCACTGCCAGGCTTACTAAATATAGCAACCAGCGAGTGTTAACATGTCAACCAGGAACCCAAAAGAAGTGGTTTCCACACAATACTATAAAAAGACTAACAGCCTATGCAACATGTCTTCAATAACTTATAACCCTCCATCACATTGTTGCACATCAATGTCAGTTAACCCTGCACATGTCAGCTAAGTTATGTTAACCGAAAATACATTTTAATACCTTTCTCTCTTTCGCGCAGGCTTGTTATGTAATAGGCTATGTATGTGAATGGAGACAAGGGGCTGGATGAAACGTGAAGGATCATGCGATGTGGGCAAAGCAGCAGCTGAGAGATGCAAACAAGGCAGGACCCTTCGGGTTTTTGCTTGCAGAAGTTAGTTATTCTATATTTGGTGCATCCGGGAAGTTTAGGTCCCAACTAACTTTTGAATGAATGAATAAATAAATTAGCAGAAGGGGGAAACGATTGAATAAATGGCAGCGAACTTCATAGTTATGGTGAGACAAAGGCAGCAGCCCGCTCTGACTTTCTTAACATGTTACGTAGGAGGAACATCATGTGACAGCTTCTGCCCGTTCATAAATATTCACCGTCTCTATTCATGCAGACTCTTCTCTTTGAGGTAGCCATTGTGCTCGGCTCTGAACCATGTGATTCTGATGGGAGGGGGAGACTCATAAATAGCTCTATAGCTCGGCTTCCATTGACATCATTTAGGCAGGAGAGACGGAAAAATAAACAGAGAGAAAGGGCTATAAGGGCGGAGATTCTTAATCTGAGCTTGAAATTCAAACAAACCCTCATCAATTTTGATTCTCCTCTCAACTCTCCAATAGAAACCACCGGGGCAGTGTCCGTTTCCTAGAACATCTACGTCTCTCTCTGTGGTGGAACAAAACTGAGGAGATAGGAAGGGATGGGTGGGGGGGGGGACATCAAACAAAGGAAAAAGAAACGTGTGACGGAAAGCCAAAGCAAATATTTTGGATTATGTTATTAATGGGAACTGGAGGAAGATTATGGCCAAGACTGCCTATGTGTCAGTGTCTGTCAACAATAAAGATCGATGACATGCGGCCATCCCAGCAAATAAACTTCTGGACTCTGTAAATACTGAAGCGTTCGTGTCTGGTCTGGTCTGATGGTTGAAGATCACATTAAACATCTGAGCAATGCAAAACTTGATGCTTGACAAACATTAGGATTGTCATTCATCATTTTGTTTCATTCAACACAATTATTGAATTTATGTGTAATGCACTGAGAGAAACAACAAGGTGTTTCTTGGTCAACACACCTAAGGTGTCCAAGAAACTCCTACAGACCCCCAAATCTTGCATATGATGTGAATGACTTGTTTTTTCTATAAATTTTGACCCAAGACTTACAATACTACCACTTGTGGCACTTTCTGAGGCGCTCAAATCACTATTCAGATAGTGGATCTTTATTTGAGACAGAGACTGTGCATCAGACTTGAAATAGATTTTTTATTTTTTATTAATATATATATATATATATATATATATATACATACACATATATCATTTTTCAATATTATAATATATAGCATTAAAATATTTTTAATTGTATATTATATATTATAAATTATATATATTATATCATATTGATAATATTAATGTTACCATATTAGAATTTTATCATTATTGCAGTCTTTTAGTTTTATTTGATTTAAAAACTAAACTATATTTTCTTTTTAAATTATTTTATATATTATACATGTTATTATATCATATAATAATGAATAATTAATAATAATTATAATATTTCATATTATAATATAAAACTGAAATATAAGATGTTATTTATATATGAATTATATCATATAGTTATATAATACATTTGTTAATATATTAAATTATTATATTTTAAAAACGTATGAATTGTTGCTCTTTTTGCAGGTTTGTGATTTTCACTTTGTACCAGCAACTCTTGGAGCCACAGACTCGAGACTGCTGTCCCTGTCAAATTTGAGGTAAGGTGGGTTAAATGAGGAGAAGCTCTGAGCGAGCTCAAGCCCACACAGCCGAAATCGAGGTATTTTTAGATTTAGCGGAGGGTGCAAACGTCCAGCTTCATTGTCAGATCAAAGCCGCCACTTATGGCACTCCTGGCAGAACACTGATGTATTTTAAGGGAAACATGATGACAAATGTTATATTTACGCCCTTGATCTAAATATTTACCTATTTTCAGTCTTCCACACACGTCTCCGTCACCGCCCGCTCATTCATTGATCCTCCCATTTTAGTAGCAGGAGTCTGACAAACACCCGAACATCCTGTGTGTCGCGAAGGTAGGATTATCTCTGCACAACGCAGCGTGACGTTGTTTTATGAATAGGAGCTTCTGTTCATTCATACACTGTAGCTATCGCACAGGGCGATGAAATGGTGTTCTCTACGTGTTTAATATATGTACGAAACGTATTGAAACATGTCGTCGGAAAACACTGCATAAAGCTTTGATGAGACAGTCGAGCCTATATTTCAGCACCAGACAGCGGCACTCGAATCGCAAAAACATCAACTTCTATGTGACTTTTGTCATGTTTTTGATCATTATAATGAGTAATTTAATAAATATCACAATACAAAAAGAAAATACTCTTTTAGGAAGATTTTTCAAATCAGTATTAAGTGAATCGCTACCAGTTTTAAGTGCTCTGAAATTGAGCTAATATGACACCATGCGCGCACGCCTCATTTTTCCCCCGTATGTTTGTTTCTACCGCACTGGTCAAATTAGTGTACTTTGTGTTCTGTACGTTCACTTGTAGCGTTATGTTTGTAATCGATAGGCTTAGTCACAGTCTTTCGTATCACTGCACACTCTAGTAACATCAAAATGACTTAGCAAACACAAAAGCTGAAAACAAATCCAGATACACGCTTTTAAATCTGAAATACTTATCCATAACTATATAACCTTCCAGCAAGTATGTTTCAATTGAACCAGAGATAGTAATCTGCACAGATCAAAGCAGCTCAAACAAATATGTGGCTGGATTTTGATGTGAGAGACAAAGTCATAGATGACTTTTCAATGGATAGTTATTATGTGATTATGACCTTTCATTTTTTAATTAAAAAACGCCTCATTGCTGGATTGGTTTCTGAAGCAGTTCTCCAGATGTTAACTGATGGACTGGAGTGTTGTGGATTACTGTGATGTTTTTATCAGCTGTTTGGACTCTCATTCTGACGGCACCCATTCACTGCAGAGCATCCATTGCTGAGACACTGATGCAGAGACACATTTCTCCAAATCTGATGAAGAAACAAACTCATCCTCATCTTAGATGATCTGAGGGTGAGCACATTTACAGCAAATTGTTATAGTTACCTACAGTCCCCTGTGCCAAAGACTGAAGCTTTTTGCTTCAGTTTACAGCATTAAATAGAGTATCACTGGTTGAAAATCACTTTTTAGCGTGCATTTGTGTTAGAGTTTTGAGGCGATGCTGCACTCATCTGTGAACATTGTGGTCATGATGCCAAACAAACTGGCAAGACTCAACCAGGTGAAAACAGTTAGGAAAAGCAATTATTTTATTGCTAGTGCTGATGCTTTTGTACCAAGTTGACACGGCTAACTTTTAGTACATAGACATATTTAAAATGTACTCTCTTCTGGGAACGTAGATTTACTATATTTGTCAATTCATTTGAAAGTTTGGGGTGGGTAAGATTTTTTTAAAATGCTTTTGAAAGAAGTCTCTCCTGCTCACCAGTGCTGCATTTATTTGATCAAAAATACAGTAAAAATTGTGAAATATTATTACAATTTAAAACAGCTGTTTTCTATGTGAATCAATGTTAAACTGTAATTTATTTCTGTGATCAAAGCTGAATTTTCAGCAGTCTTCAGTGTCACATGATCTTCAGAAATCATTCTAATATGCTGATTTGCTGCTCAAGAAACATTTCTGATTATTAGCAATGTTGAAAACAGTTGTGCTGCACAATATTTTTGTGGAAACTGTGATACATTTTATTTTTCAGGATTCACAGATGAATAGAAAGTTCAAAAGAACAGTGTTTATTTTCAATAGAAACATTATAAATGTCTTTACTGGCACTTTTGATCAATTTAATGCATCACTGCTGAATAAAATTATTAATTTCTTTCAAAAAACCTCTTTTTTTTGTCTCTTTAGGGTCTGTTGTCGTCTCAAAACCCAGCCAACTCTCCCAGCGGGACAGTCGTATAGCTGCTCTATCTGGACCTTCAGACGCATTACATCAGTGTCTGTCATCATGTTTGTTGAGGAACATGCTTTTATTATTCACGCCGAAGCCTGTCAAGATCATATTTCACCCTAAAATCAACAAAAAAAAAATTTTTTTTTCATAAACAAAGTGAAGCCTATTTTTAAGACCATTAAGATTTTATGCATTATTTTCATGACAATTAAACACATTTTCAGCTTAATTCTTGTTACAGTGATGCAATATATTGTGAAGTACAACTTTAAGTACCATAATAGTGTTTAATGTACAGTATGCGGAGTTTAATTAAAAGCAAAATAATTCTGTCGGTTTTCACATGTTTTTCACATTTCAATAAGCTACTGAGAATTGCAGAAATGTGTGTAATTGTCATGAAAATAATGAAAACGAATGGTCATTTGGGGAGAAATATGAGGTTCTCGGCAGGTTTTGAGAGTCAAACTGATGCTCAGTATTGTCAGTAATTAGTTTTGTTCCCTCTTATGTGTTTTATAACCACCATAGTTCACAGAATCGCAGTCCATTCCTTCCACATTCATGACGGTCCTCCGTTTGTCCTCACTGGATTTCTGAGCTCAGAACAAACAGACTGTCGAGGTGTTTTGCACTGATTATTGTGTTTTTCTCATAATTGCATTGGAACAGAATCACGCCGGAAGCCGCTGATGTGTTTCGGAAACAGCGTTGGATATTGCAATCAAACTTTTGTTCAAGAGTGAAAAATCATTTGCACTAAATAATTAGAAGAAAATGGCTTTACACATGTTTGGAGTCGTACAAGACTCCCTGGAAATGCTGTCAAAGTATAAAGAGAACTAGATATCTTTTCTGAACATTTATTTTAATATTGTTTCAAATGAAACGGGTTAATGTACAATGTGTAAATATTGTAAATTACGGATTTATGATGGATTGAAAGAATAATTACACAAAATAGAAACAGTTGTATTTCTAATACAGAGGAATTATATATATATATATATATATATATATATATATACAATTAAAATGATCTTAAGCATATCTTTGGCTTGTTTTTGTGAGTATGGTTTGAATATAATTACTAATTTAACCTTTGTGTTGTGCAGATAATTCATCCTTTAGCTAATTTGGTGTTAAAAATTGTTTGTAAATCTCTTGTTATGATATATTATCACCAAATCTTGGATTTTATCAAGTCTTTTAGCACAGGTTTTGTATTTCTTTTTGGAACTGGTTGATCGTAGGTCTCAGTTTTTGAGTGAGCGTTGCCAAAATTATCCACAAATAATGCATTTTTAACTCAAATATTGAAGTGGATGAGCTTAAATCAATGAAGCCTATGATCAATCAGTTCCTAAATGAAACACAAAACCTGTGCTGATTGAATAAAAACAAGTTGATTAAAAGATCGAATTCAAGATTTGGTAATAATATAGCGTAATAAGTAGGCTGGTCACCTGTAACAAGGTGAGAAAAAAAAAATAAAATCCACCAAAAATTTGAAAAATTATCAATTTTTTGGGAAGTTTTTTTACCCTGTGTGACCAAAGTCAGTAAGTTTTACTCCAATGCAATAACATTAACTAGCATTTTCAGGAAAAAGAAAATCCCCTCTGGGTCAAAAATGACATTAAAACTATTCTAAAGTGTTTTATGTTATATAATGCCACTATATATCCTGAAGTGAAGTGTTTTGATGAGGGATGTAACTCAGCTCCTGATACAATGTTCTCCCGATTTTATTGATTTTTTAACAAAATGAGATTTAAGTCAAATTATAAATCAAATAAATGCTTTTATTATTTCTCATACAAAATGCTGCACGTTTATTTGTGAAGTTGAGATATGTCAAATAAAACTAATTTCAACACAAATAACTCAAATGGAAGAAATTTCACATTTGTGACCCTGGACCACAAAACCAGTCATAAGGGTCAATTTTTCGAAATTGAGATTTAAGCATCATCTGAAAGCTGAATAAATAATCTTTCCATTGATGTATGGTTTGTTAGGATCGGACAATATTTGGCCGATGTTTTCAACTATTTGAAAATCTGGACTCTGAGGGTGCAAAAAAAAAAAAAAAAAAATCAAAATGTTGAGAAAATCACCTTTAAAGTTGTCCAAATGAAGATCTTAGCAATGCATATTACTAATCAAACATGAAGTTTTGATATAATTATGGTAGGAAATACACAAAATATCTTTATGGAACATGATCTTAATATCCTAATGATTTTTGGCATAAAAGAAAAATGGATAATTTTGACCCATACAATGTATTGTTGGTTATTGCTACAAATATACCCCAGCGACTTAAGACTGCTTTTGTGCTTCAGGGTCACAAATGAAGCCTGTGCTCTTTTCATTTAAATTTAAAGGCAACCACTGCATTTTAATCACGATCCAAACAAAGATTGAACATACATGCATCATGAGCCGTATTTAATCTAAATTATATTGTATAATTTTAAAAATGTGATGCAAAAACAGAACGGTCTGATTATATCTTTGTGAAATTATGCTACATAAAACATCTGCATGAAACGAAAACAGCAGACGGGCTGAATTAAGACGCAGATATACATTCAGACAGCAGGTGGCGCTTATGGAACAGCAGCAGTATAGCATTTTCTTGGTTTGCAGCTGTAAACAAAGCAGCGCCATGCTTATAAACACTACTATTATACAGAGGCAAGATGGAGAAAATCATACAGATACATTCTTATACACCCCCAACTGTATCGTGATTCATTTAGCATCTCAACCGGGTTGCATCATCACATATTTGGGTTGCATCGGCTTGGGTTGCATCCTTAGTTTTGATCAAGGCTACAAAGATGATGATTAATCAACTCTTGCAATATTCAAATCTAAAGTTTTGTGAGTTTCTGGGCCAAATCTTTAAGCACTACACCACAGTTTTATTCTCTGCTTGAGTTTGCAATCTTTGCATTCATCCCTTTCATCTGATGTGCCCCGACTTTGGTTCTTATAATTAGGAAATTAACACAGAGAGACAGTTTGGTCTTGGCACACACACAAGGAGTATCTTGATGGACATAGTTTGGTACACATTTAGTTCTGATCTGCTTCTGAAAATATGTTTTGTGCATGAAAGACAAACCTCATAATTGTGTTTTGAACATTTAGTTTCAGTAAAAATGCATTGCAATTTTTTTCATTAATTTCTATAGCACAAATGCAATAGTAATACTGATGTTTGCATTCACATAATTATATCTGGTCACTTGCATTCTAACTTATTACTCATCATATAAATTGGCGCTGAACTGTTATATCCGATAGCATTATATGTCAGCAGTGGATGTCTGAATGCATTGAACGCATGGTGGCACCAGAGTAATTTGTCTTAAAGGTCAAACCGTGCTGAAGGATTTAATATCTGCACAACATTTATAATTGGAAAAATTGCAGGGTGTTTATAAACCGATCTGTGGGTAATGCATTTGAAGTGTTGTGTTCTGGTCATTTTGACCCAGAGAGGATTTTATTTTTCCTGATAATGCACAGCTAATGTTATGGCATTGGACTAAAACATACTGACTTTTTGCCAAAATTGCTATATTATTACCAAATCTTGAAGTCAGTCTTTTTTATCAACTTGTATTCTTCCACATAGCATGTTTAGTATTTATTTTATTTTTTTAACTGGTTGATTGGCCTCATTGAACTCAGTTTTTGAGTGAATTTTGCCAAAATTTCCCACAAATACTGCTTTTTTAGTCAAAAACTGAGGTGCATGTGCTCTAATCAGTGAGGTGTATATGATCAATCAGTTCCAAAAGGTATTACCAAACCTGTGCTAACTGAAAGAAAGCAAGTTGATAAAAGATTGAATCCAAGATTTGCTGACAATGAGAGATTTACAAGCAATCTTTAAAAGGAGATCATTTTTGACTGGAAAACCCAAGGATTTTCAGCACAAAACATGTTCAGGTTGTGCTTGAAATCCCTCAGGAGAAATAAAAACAAATTGAGTTTATTATAGAGTATTGAGCTATAAAATCAATGATGATTTCATCTTGAGAGAATCTGATGAGAACATTTGAGGTCAAATATCAAGATCTCTTGACTAGTCTTTTTTTTATTATTATTATTATTTAAACATCAGTGAAATTTTATCCTGGTTGTTGATGCATTAAAGTCCATCGGTGCAGTTCTCTGTTCTGCTGCATTGATCTGCATTTTATCATTATAGCTAACACAAGCATTTAATGATTAATAGGATGCATTTCAGTGGAGTTCTTTGAATTATTAGCTGAAAAGATTGTGGGAAGAAACCATGTGTGCTCAGATCAGATATTCACCAGAGGGAGAATAAAACAGGTGAAAAATCCCACAGATGCACAATGAAGGAGGAATGGAGTCGCGTATACAGACCAGAAGATCTCAGAGGCGCGAGGATGCAAGACTTTTCCACATGCAACTGCATAAAAATGCACTAAAAATCAACCTCTCTAGTATTGCATCTTTTGCATGATCAGCCACCACTTTCTTAAACACTGAAGTGTCTTTAACTAATGGAAAAAAATCCCAATTACAACTTTTTACCAGTTTGTGAGTGTCACTAATAAATGAATCATGGGTTTTTTAATTATCAACTTAAAAATTAAGTTGATAATTAAAAATAGTGTGTATATTTTATTAAAGAAATTATTGGTTCAGTGTTGTGTAGAAAATATTGAGAACTTTTCACCAATACAGTAAAACCAAGAGAGATGTTTTCCTAATTTTTAAAGTTTTTTTTAAGGCTAAAATTGAGGAATTTATTAAAATGAAAAGTAAATGAGGAAAGAAGCCTATATACCTATTTATTTTAAGAGAATTAGCTCAGTTTTGCAGTTATATTTTAGCTGTGATTGTTAGTTCCCAGCATGCTTTGCTGGATATGGAGAGTAAATATTGAAATTAAGTGCTATTTTATGTGTTTTTGAGTGAAGGGAAACATCTATTAATGTTTAATGTTCAGTTATGTTTAACATTTGAAAGAGTTTCTGTTACGTTGAAGCTTCTGGATAATGTACTAACACTGTGAGCCAAGATGCTTTGTTCAGTGAGCAGTATTTTCCAGTATTTATGAAGTATTTTCTTACTTGAGCTGTCTTTTAATTGTACAAAATAAATCAAATTCAAACACAAACAGGCCTTATTCAAAATCACAGACTTTTGTGAATCAACTTAAAAATAAATGAGCACATTTCACTAATAATATTAAATTCATTGTGTCATAGATTAAATAATTTAGGAGATTTTACCTGATTTATTTAGGTAGATTCCATTTAAAAAAATTAAGCCTTGAACACTACGGTACTCAAAACGTTCAGATAGGAAGCACTTCTGGCAGATATTTCCCTCTAAAAGTACTTGATAACCTCTTACAAGCAGGATCAGAAAGAAGCTACTGATTGTTTTTGCATTTTCTGAACTGAAATTCAAACAAAAGTGTTAAATGTAGCTACAGCACTCTTTATTGGCAGCTGAAAGCATCATCAAATTATTAAATTAAATTAAGTTAAAATATTTAATAAAAATCATGCAAAGGAAGGAAGGTGACACCATGTTACTTAGTTAAATGGACAGTACACAAAATGAGATATTTTGAAGAATGTTTCTACTGTTTTTGTCCGTACAGTTACCAGCTCCCATTGACTTTCATTGTATGAACAAAACACACTAAGGCACCACCGAAGAAAGAAAGTCAAACCGGTTTAGAACGACAAATAAAAATATTTTGTTAATATTTTGAATTCTATTTTATTTTTATAAATTCATTACAATATTTGCTAAAATGTTAGTAATTTTGTGTTTTGTAATGTTATTTTTAAATTTAAAATTATAAATATAATTTATTTTTGCTATTTTCTTTTAAATATGTCCATATAGTTCAAGTTTTTTAAAATTAAACTGAAAATTAAACTTATATTTTATACTATATATAAATATATTTAATATATAAACAGCATTTTTTCTTAAATATATGCATGCATGTGTTTGTATTTATTTATATATACATAATAAATATACACAGCACACACTCATATATCATGTAAACAAAAACTTATTTTGGATACGATTAATCGCGATTAATCGACAGCACTAATATATATATATATATATATATATATATGTTCAAGTTGAGCTTTATATATGTGTATATATATATATATATATATATATGTGTGTGTGTGTATATATATATAATTTCAGTTAAGGCTTTTTTGTTTATGGTTTTAGTTTATGCTAATAACCCTGATTACTAACTATAGTTCTCCTAAAACATCACAAACTAGCTCCAAAAGCTTTATTTTCCCACACTTTGTTAGGTCTGTGAAGATTGAGGCCAGAGATCCGAAAGCTTGTGTAAATGGGACAAAGCGTCTATAAGGGGCTAATGAGAACTGCGAGATAGTCAATGCAATTTTAATGTCTTGCAAAAGCTTCAAAACCATTCTAATGCTGGAATACGTTCAATATGAAGCAGAACCTTACACCTGGAAAACGGTCAGTTACATTCAAGCAAATAGAAAATAGTTCATCTGCATATCAAAAATAGCCCAGTCGTTTTAGCATAACCTTAAACAGATCAAAATTACACGGTCTGTAGATATACACACACATATGCACATAATTATAAGAAAGTTCATGCTTTTGTAAATCACACATACAAACATCGTCTTCGAAATGGCACAAAAATGCAGTTTAATAATACATACTATGACAACAATAACACTATAATACTTCAATGATGCTCATAACCACCAAATCCAAACGTCACATACTTTTTTTATTTGGAATATCTCAATAAAACAGGCAATAGGAAGAAATAGTCCGTAGAGAACTCTTAAAGGCTTTTATTAGAGGATGCAAAAACAACAAAAAACAATACAAAGTCACTGCAATCGAAGGTAGCTCTTGCAGAGTTCATGGTCCCTGATGTCTCCCCAGCCTCCGTTTTTGACGTGCGGAGCCACTCCTTTGGCTCTGGAAGCTGGGAGTCTCTTTGTAATGAGCAGCTGTTTGGGGAATAACTGGTTCCCGCTGCTCTGGAGAATGTTCTCGATCTTCGTCTTCTGGGTGGACGGCATGCAAGCCGACTTCTTGTGGTGCATCCCGCAGTCGCCGGCGTGGAAGACGCGAGGCGCCTCGCTGACCATGACCTTCAGGAACGTGGGCAAACAGGTCACGGTAAGGTGCTGCAACGACCAATCCCAGTTATAGTCGTCGTAGGTGCAGAAGGCATCGGTGCATCTGAGGAGTTTTTGGTAGGTATCTCTATTCAGCGCCATTCCCATGTTATGCTCGGTGGACTTCCATGCTTTGACTTCCACTTTGTTGGCTTTGCTGGAGTAGCTGACGTGTCCGTAGCTTCCTAGGGATAAGATGTCGCAGTCGGGACACTGCTCTTTCTTGAGGGACGCCATGAGTTTGAGAAGATGGTAGAAGTCGGGGGCGAGGTAGTGGTCCTCTTCGATGAGCAATAAGAGTCCTTGGTGCTCCTTCAAGACTCGGACTCGATCCCAAACGAAGTGCAGCTTCCACCACCAATGGTGTTTGGTCTGCGAGAACTTGGCTTCCCGATAGTGTCCGAAGGAGTCGGGGTACTCTGCGTTTAAGCAGCCAAGGGTTAAGGCATCTTTCTTGGGAATGTCTCGAGGGCAATCTCTGGGATCATTCCCGGGGAACTCTTGAGGATAGAGTTGGATGCTGAAGGGGAAGAATATCTGAAGGACCAAGCAGAAGTCGACGGACGCGACTATCCGGTTGATTTCCGGCGACCAGAAGTCGTGGCTGAATATCAGCAAGACGTTCTCGATTCCTTTCGATTTCCTTAAGCTGTCCACCAACAGGCGTAGGTATTCGGGACGGTTGTGAACTTGGACGACGACGACTAGGTCGTCCTTCTGGCGCGAGGAGCGAAACTTCTCCTCGTTTCTTAGGATCTGGTCGAAGTTGAGTTGAAAGACGATTCCTCGGTATACTAGAGTTGCATTGTCCGCTTCAGATTTGCCAGCTGCCTGTAATTGCAATTGTTGTTTTTCCGGAAGAGTTTCGTTGAGAGTTTTACGGGTTACTGGGATCGTGACCTGTATTTGTACTTGACTTCCAACGCTACTCCGTTTACCCGTTTCTGCCTCTTTGGGAAACACTGCGGCGCTCGCCTTCTTCTGTTTCCCGCTATTCCAGACGGCGAATCCGCAGATGACCACCACTAGAGTCAGTATTACCACCTTTCGCTTGTAAATTCGGAATCTCATGATAGGCAGTCGCCTCGCGGGATGGTCGGAGAAATGATTCGGGAGACGAGGACGGCAGGTTTGCGATGCAAAAAAAGTCTGTGGCAGCAGATTGGGTACAAAACGTTATCATAGAAAATGCAGCTTAGTCTTGGTCCTCTAATTCTGGAATGTAATCGAATGACGGTGTTTCCCATAAGGCATTTTTCTTAGAGGCAAAGGAGTCGCCTTTTAAAACCTGTGAAAAATGAATCGAAAGGGTGGTTTTAATTACGGTCTGAGGTTTATTCGCAAATGACTCTGAATTCACCAAAAATATGAATATTCATCATAAACAATGGAATTTTAGTAACTACACCCAAAAAATATTTAGGCCTAAATTGACGATTTATGTATTTGAATTGCATATGAAATTTCCTTGTGTTTGGATTACATTGTTTTACAAACAAATAAAAACTTGATGTGATGCATGATGTTAGGCCTCTAGCTTGCTCTATTCTTTTTCTATTCTGTTTTCTTTTTATTATATAATTAAAAAAAACCTTGCTACGTGTATTGCGTTAAGCTAACTGAGACTTGTTATAGCACTTGCATATCATTCCTCTTTTGTTAATTTTGATTGCTTCCATTGGCCTCATTTGTAAGTCGCTTTGGATAAAAGCGTCTGTTAAATGACTAAATTATATATATATATATATAGATACACACACATATGTATATGTGTGTGTGTGTGTGTGTATATATATATATATATATATATATATATATATATATATATATATATATATATATATATATATATATATATATATATATATATATACACACACACACACACACATATGTATATATGTGTGTGTGTGTGTATATATATATATATATATATATATATATATATATATATATACAGTGCCCTCCATAAGTATTGGAACAGTAAAGACAAAATATACATAAAATATACATATATATATATATATATATATATATATATATGTATATTATTATATGTCTTTACTGTTCCAATACTTATGGAGGGCACTGTATATATATATATATATACACATACACACACACACACGTGTGTGCATATGTATATATATATATATATATATATATATATATATATATATATATTTGTCAATCATACATGAAAGAAACAGGTCAGGTTTATCCAGTTTATTGTTAACTATTTGCATCTATTTGATTGTATTTAAATAATTATATTTTTAAAAGATGTTTTTTTGCATCTATTTGAATGTATTTAAACAATTCTGTTTTTATAATGCATGTATTCAAATTGCTTAGAATCAGCATAAATTTGTTCACTGTAAAAAACTATTACATTTATGCAGTTACAAAAACAAAAACATTATTGAAATATGGTTAGCTGTGGAACAAGCAATTTTCGGAACAATTCAGATTTATTAATGATAAATATATAAACCTGGTTACTGTGTATTTAAAACACATAGTTACAGAAATCTGACCCGTTTCATTTATGTATGACTGACAAATATGCATCAAAGTAAGTGTAGTTTGTTTATAGTAAAACTCTGTATAATCCAAATGCGTGGAAATTATATATGCATTTTAAGTTTAGACTAAATATTTTTTGAGTCTAAGCAATGCATCTAAAAGAAATCATTTACATAAAATGACAAAGTACACAAAAATACCAAAGACAAGCATTTTTGTTCTCAAGAAACTTTCAAGAAAGGATTATCTGCTGAAAATGCAAAACATCTTAATGTGGCCTATTGTTAGATCACTGCTATTTTTATGGCTGACCAAAGGCAAAATGCATGGCTCGAGTATTAAAGCTGATTGTATTTCAAATGCACAACACACTCTGTGATCTATTGCATTGTGCACGTCAAATCTTTCTCTAGCAAGTGCCCTAAGAAACATGAGATTAATAGTATTAAAACAGTATTAATATAACAAATGTGGCCCAGGATTCAACTAAAGTATAAACCCACAGGGGTCCAGACCTAATTACTAGTCTCTGTGGATTTAACCTGAAGAGCTGCTAATTAGAAGACTAGAACAGAGGCAGTGCAGCACAGATAGTACAGATAATAATAAAATACAAAAATAATGTTTCCAATACAAAGAAACTGTTCGCTGTAGCTTCTAAAGCGCAATCAGATTAAAAACATCCATTTACATGATTTTCCACATGTAAACAGATTCTTAAAAGTGGTGTTTTATATCAATATACTGTCTTGTGTACAGTTACAGACTGATACCGAACGCAGTTTAGATTTAAACTATTTTTAACTTAATATACGAGTGCAACGCTCATGGCGAGAGATGCTGAAAAAACAGCGAGCATGCATGCATGCATCTCAGCTGGTGTTTACATTGTTTACATACTTAAAAAAACATGCTTTAATTTCAGACTGCTAATGAGAATTATAAGCAGTATCCAAAAATAGGGCTTTAATCACTAACTAGATATTTATAGATGAGAACGTGCACAATGCATGCAAGCTATTCTGAATCCGGTTGTGAAAGAAGTCAAATTTAATGGCGATTACTCTTCTGTTAACCTGATTATTTAATATCTGCAACTCTTTCAGTCAGATCAGATGAACATATTCAATCAGGATAAGCCTAATTGGTTCATATTTGTTAGACTGGGGTGTTTACATTAAGTCTTTTCATTTAGATCAAGTTATCTGGATTATTAACAGATTATTATGATGCATGTAATCATAGTTGTTGAACGTACCTGTGACTTCATAACATGTCAGAAATAACTAAATGAGAGTTTTGCATATATTAGATTCCGCATTCTATACTTTACATATTATTTTTCTTACTAGTATGTATAGTTTGCACCATTGTCTTTACTGCCAATGTCCAGTCTGAACCGTGTTTCAAATATTTCACAGTAAATACTATGTGAGATAAATGACAAAACAACTACAGCAAAATATAAAAACACTATTCTGAACCTCTCAAATGGGAAAAACAAACACTGGCATGCATTCATTAAAAAGTACAAACATGCAATCTAATGAGACCTTGATTTAATTAATGCATATCATGAGCGCTGCTACAAATAACAATCTTCTGCTTAAATAAGTGCAAGATTATCCTAACATCTATAGATACATATAGATGCAGTAGTACTGCATATGATTCACTAACTTACCACAATCTGCAGTGAATCACCAAGACAAACACCCCTTAATTTCTACATATACGTCGTGATCTGTGTGCTTTTAGCAGGTTATAATGCATTCGTATTTTTATGACCGTGAATGCTATGAATAAACCTGCGGGAAATACATGCATGGACACGCGCATAAACACAATATGGGAGAAACGCGACCATGTTTACACCATATTTGCATGACTGTCGACTAATGCAATTCTAGAGCTTCATAAAAGTGAGAAAGCGTTTGATTGCACAAATATGCACTGGGTAAAGTTTAAAAATAAGGAAGTATGAAGCCAGCACGAATGCATTCATTGCAGCTGCATGCTAAAACGAACAGCGGCGCGAGCCAGAAAAAGCATTGAAGCCAAAAACATGCCATTGCATGCATCACAAACTGTATTTTGTTGACATTTCTTGTTTTAAATGACTGATAATCGATGCACGCGAATGCATACCGATTGTGGTGATGCACTGTCAGTCGTTAGCTTTGCTGCTACCGATTCTTAAAGCGGAATATTGAAGAGCTGCCGCATGCAGATCCATACGAAACACAGAAACGCAAAGAGAATCAAAGCCTCACCGCAGATGCAGGCATGTATAGCGGCTGTCATGTCCTCATAAAAGCGCATTTTAATTGAAAACGCGTATCATACTGCTCAGGCTCCGCGCGCGGAACCAAAGGCTCCAGCAAACCTCGGGGGGCCTCAGCTGTCAGCACGCGCGTGATGTCACATTGCACACTATATTCGTGTTTTGTGCTTAAAAATGAACGAAAAAGTTCATGCAATGCATTCAGCAAGCTCATATTAGATATATTTAGCGATCACAATGATTGTTTGGGTTCCTTTAACTTTGGGACTAATTTGTCTAATTCTTGCATCTTACAACATTTGTACAAAATCATGTCAGATAATATTAAAGATATGGGATTTTGCATGTAGAATTAAATTAGATGTGTGTGTTTTGTCGCCAGATCAATTAAATTGTTAAGAAAATGTGACGCTTTTTTATGTAATTTGTCATCTTAACCATTAGGTGGAGATATGTGTGGTTTTGATTGGGTTATGTTTATGATATAAAAATGAGGTTATGAGAACATTAAGGGAACATTATAGAAATGATCTATTTATTCTGGACAAAATATATTTTAAATATAGGTTATGGTAAAAATGTTATAAACAGTGAAGCTCAATGAAATATACTTTTGAAAGTTTCAACCTTCATATACCAAAATGTATTTCAAAATGTATTTCGGGGCAAGAGAATAAATTATAGCCTAACTTTAGGCTTTATTTATTATTTATTTTTAAATGTATTTTTCATTATTTTATTTTAAAATGTGCTATATGTTTGCACGTGTTATAGACAACGAATACGCTTTTCTTTAAATGTGACCTATGTGAATGTATTTTCTTGGATATATTTTTAAATGCTTTTATAAAATACATGTATATATTTATTTAATTATATATATATATATATATATATATATAAATTACCAAAATATTATGTTGATAGAAAATATATTTTGGTAAATATATTTTTAAACATATTTTATGCAAATACATTTTTGGCTATTTTTTTTTTTTTGTATATTTTGAAATATGTAAAAATATATGAAAATATTACATTATTTTAAACTATGGGTTTTCATAAAGAAAACTTTCCTGGATAATCAGTACCCTATTAAAGATAATATATATATAATAAAAACGCCTTGTCTAATAATTATAATTTAACTTACAAATAAATAAAAAATAAATGAAATAAGAAAAATAAATTAAATTAAACTTTCACCTTCAAAATACATTCAGAAATTTACCTTATAGGGAAACTATCATTTTCTGTAGCAATTAAGCAGTTTAAACTGCTTTCCTTTTAAATTATGACCATATAGACTCATAAAATAACTTGAAATCTGTACAGAAAATAAAAAATAAAATTGGGTTTTAGCAACTAAATGAAACTAACCAAAGTGTTTTAGCATATCATCCATCTCATCTAACCCAGATTCCCAATTCTCAATGGCGAAACGTGTTTTCAGTCATTTATACATAAATAATAACCGAATATTTTTTTAAATAATTAATTACAATAGTTGTTTTTGTTTTTATGTATGCGCCGCTAGACCGCTGAGGGCGCTGTCGTCGCTGTTGACGCAGGAAGCGCTCGGCTCCGTAGAAGAAGCGCGTCTTTTTTGCGCCTGCGCACAAGCGCCACTTCCTTTTCTACATCCCGAGCGAGAGAGACGAGATGGGCCACCAGCAGCTCTACTGGAGTCACCCCCGAAAATACGGCCAGGGATCCCGATCCTGGTCAGTTCTGCTTCAGTCGCGGGTTTAATGTGAAGGGTTTGTGGTTGCGCCTGTGTTCAGCGTGCTCAGACCGTCGTGTGTTTATTCGAAGCGTCTGATTGTGAAGCACATGGTGATGAAGAAGCGCTAATATGGCGGCGGCTGTTGTTCTGCGCTCCCGCCTGCAGAGAGGGAGAGAGAGAGAGCTGACTGGATTAACTCGGCTAGCTGTTGTGATACTCTGCTAATAATGTGTTTATGAAAGTTTTCAACCTTAAAGGGATAACGTTAGTTCACCCTAAAATGAAAATTCTGTCTTTAATTACTCGCCCTCATGTCGTTTCATCCAAACCCGTCTGAACACAAATGAAGATATTTCTGATGAAATCCGAAGAAAACGAAGGTCTTACGGGTTCGGAACGACATGAGGGAAAGATTTTTCATTTTTGGGTGAACAATCCCTTTAATATTTGCAAATTATTAACTGCTACTGATTTCCTTGTCATTTAAAGGGATTCAAAAGTTAACTTTAAAAAAAAAAAACCTGTCATTTACTTCGTTGTTAAAATTCTGCACTGCAAAAAATTTTCTTAGTATCTTTGCCTTGCTTTCCAGTATAAATATCTAAATTCTTGAATCAAGAAACATTTACTTTACAAGTAAAGTTTTCTGAAAAAGTGATCAAGTTTGTTAGTTTTTTTTTTCTTTTTGCTTAAAACATGCAAAAATATCCTGAAAAAGTGATCAAATTTAATTTTTCTTTTTGCCTAAAACATGCAAAAATATCCTGAAAAAGTGATCAAATTTAATTTTTCTTTTTGCCTAAAACATGCAAAAATATCCTGAAAAAGTGATCAAATTTAATTTTTCTTTTTGCCTAAAACATGCAAAAATATCCTGAAAAAGTGATCAAATTTAATTTTTCTTTTTGCCTAAAACATGCAAAAATATCCTGAAAAAGTGATCAAATTTATTTTTTTTTTTTCTTTTGCTTAAAACATGCAAAAATACCTGCCAATGGGGCACTAAAAATCTAGTTCAGCATTTGAATTAAGATTATTTTCTTACCGCATTGGCAGATATTTTTGCTTGTTTTAAGCAATTTTATTTTTTATAGAAAACATGGCTTATGATATCTTAAGTCATTTTACTTGTCAAGTGAATGGATCTTGGTTGAAGAATTTTAGATGTTTATAACAAAAAGACAAAATACTAAGAACATTTATTTATTTATTTTTTTGAAGCGTATGCATTTCTTCTGTTGAACCTAAAAAATATTTTGAAGAATATGGATAAACAAACAGTTGCTGGCCCCAAATGACTTACATTGTATAAAACAAAACAAAGTCGGTCAATAGGGGCCAGAAACTAAAGTAAATGATGACATAATTTTCATTTTTGGGTGGACTGTCTCTTTAAATGAAAAGTTTTCCCTTGATAAAGTGCAAGTCTTGTGGCGTCTTCGCCAAATATCTTAAATTACGGTTTGAAGTTGGATTTTAATATGCAGATTATAATTATAAACTTAACTGATAATTTCATAAAATTGGTTTTGGTTAATTATTTTGATGCATTTCAAATATTAACCACGAGGCTTATAATGGATGCTAATTAATAGTGAAAGTAGTAGTATTTAATCAAATCATCAATTTTGCATCAAATCATCTAGTGCATTTTTTTTTAAATGCATGCTATCATTTAGAAAATGAATTTGAGTGTGTTTCTAACTTGTCTTGTTTTTTCCAGCCGGGTTTGCTCAAACAGACACGGTCTGATCCGTAAATACGGACTCAACATGTGCCGCCAGTGCTTCAGACAGTACGCTAAAGATATCGGCTTTGTCAAGGCAAGTATTCATGCTTTTTAAGTGTGTTTGAGCTCTGCTCCTCAGAAGGTGCTCATAGTTAAATCATGCATGCTTTTTTTTGGAAGCTCACATGAATGGTGTAGAGTTTGCATTTGACTTCTTTAATAATTTAGATGTATGACTTACTGATGCATCATAAAACTAACCTATTGTCTCTGTTTTTATCCAGCTGGACTAAACTCATGACAGATGAACTTCCATGAAGTGGAGTCGAAATCCTCCAGCTTCGCCATCCTAACATCATGAAGTTACTCTGGAGCATTCAATAAACATTGTTTTTGTTTCTGTTCAGAAGTTGCAGTGTGTTTTTCTTCATTATATAGAGAAGATTGAAAAAGGGTTGAGATGAAGACGTTTGAATTCAGTAAACTGAAGGTTTATAGATACAATATAGACAAATTTCATAAGCATGTATCTGGAAATGATCATAGTTATGACGCTTGTCTGTGGTTAAAATAAAGATGAGTTATTGTTTGGTTGCAGAGACTGTTTAGCTGGAATCATTTTGCAGTTAATTGAAATTATAAACTTGGGAGTGTTGTGTGTAAACCTCACCAATTATATATGCAATTAAATATTACACCTAAGCAAACTTGCGATATAGAAGACATCAATGCAAAACAATAAAACATACAAATGTGACTGACAAGTTGTGCAAAGGAAAAATACATGAAGTAAAAATAAATCATTGACAATGTAAAGAGCTGTTAGTCAAGTTTTATTAACTCATCAGTTTGTTTATATATATGGATGGATGGATGGATGGATAGATACAGTTTATAAAATTTGTGCAAAAATAAATACATCAGCAACAACTCCAGTACTGATCCAATAACATGTTTAATTTGTGTGTGTGCCATATAGGTAATTCATACCATGGTTTTTAATCTGTTAGTGATAGTAATCTCTCTATTCATATTTTGCACAGACTGTACATTAATCTATTACACTGTACACCGTCTAACAGTGTTACTGTACAAAGTACAGTTAACTATTTCTATAAAAATATTGCACTACTCATATTTTGCATAGACTATACATTTTTTTTAACACTACTATTGCACACACAACCATCTGTATTTATTACCATGGTTCTTACACGGCTGCTGTCAGTACTCTACATATAACCCTACATTTGCACTCCTATTTATATTCTGTACAGACTTTGTTAAATATTGTAGATAAATATTGTAGATAGCACTGTACAGTAACGTTACTGTAAGTTATAGCTTCATGTACTCTGCACTTGTCTGTATATAAAACAGTGAGTGTGTGTGTGTGACTGTCTGTGACTGTGTGAGACTGTGTGTGTGTGTGTGTGTGTGACTGTGTGAGTGAGACTGTGTGTGTGTGACTGTGTGTCTGTGACACTGTGTGAGACTGTGTGTGTGTGTGTGTGTGTGACTGTGTGAGTGAGACTGTGTGTGTGTGACTGTGTGTCTGTGACACTGTGTGAGACTGTGTGTGTGTGTGTGTGACTGTGTGAGTGAGACTGTGTGTGTGACTGTGTGTCTGTGACACTGTGTGAGACTGTGTGTGTGTGTGTGTGTGTGTGTGTGACTGTGTGAGTGAGACTGTGTGTGTGTGACTGTGTGTCTGTGACACTGTGTGAGACTGTGTGTCTGTGAGTGTGTGAGACTGTGTGACTGTGTGTGTGTGTGTGTGTGTGTGTGTGTGTCTGTGTGACTGTGTATGTGTGTGTGTGTGTGTGTGTGTGTGTGTGTGTGTGTACCTGTTTTTATATCCTGGTGGGGACTTAAACCTGAATACACACAGCCTCATGGGGACTTGTGTCACGGTGGGGACCTAAATTGAGGTCTCCACGGGTAAACAAGCTCATAAATCACACAGAATGAAGTTTTTTGAAAATGTTAAAATGCAGAAAGTTTCCTGTAAGGGGTAGGTTTAGGTGTAGGGTTGGTGTAGGGCGATAGAAAATACAGTCTGTACAGCAGAAAAACCATTACGCCCGACAGTAACCATAGCAACAGTAACTATTTACACCCAAAAGCAATCGACGAGGATGGGATTCGAACCCACGCGTGCAGAGCACAATGGATTAGCAGTCCATCGCCTTAACCACTCGGCCACCTCGTCGCGATGGCCGCCTTTGTTTATAGAGATCACAAATAGTTTGTTTAAAAAATAATATGAGTAAATACTATGACGTAATTCATGAATATTAATTACGCTACTTGATTGGACGCGGGACCACCGCTGCCAACGCCCTCAGCACGCGCTAATTAATATTCATGACGAACGCCTCCACGTTGGCTACACGTTCGTCACGTTTAACGTTAAATAATTTAAAGCAACCGCTTAAAAACTAAATGACCAACGCAAAGACGATTAAAAGATGAGTTAAAGAAATATGGGGTGAATGTATTAAGTCTTGAGGATATAATTAAATGATGGGCACTGGCAGTCATACAAAGCTGTACTTATTTTTCTGAAAGAGTCTGGATTAATGAATAGATTGTAGTTTGTTTTTTTTTTGTATTAAGAAAATACAAATCTCTGGTCCACACTCCAGTACAGCAGGTGGTGGTTATATGCACCTTAAAAAGTAGTTGCCCAAAGTGTCCAAAATGACGTAAAAAAAAAAAAAAAAAAGCAAACAGAAATTAGCTGGGAAGACAGGGAAGTAATGTACATTTGTGTCATAAAATATCATAAATTTTTCGTAAATGGCAGTTCATCAATAACATTTATTTTTTGCAATATTTTTTGTCACAAATTGTCAACAAACGACATATTTTAATGTTAAAATATTAATATATAATTAATCCAGTTATTAATAACGTTACATAAAAATTAGTGTGTATAGCGAAAAACGCCCGTTTTTTGTAGCTATACCTGTGTAAAGCCTCGTTCACACCAAGGACGATAACTATAAAGATAACGATATTAGCGTTCACACCAGCAAATGATATCGTCCGTTTATTCTAAGAGCACGGGTCTGCCGCTTTAAATTCACCAGCTAGCAGGATTGATTCTGATTGGCTGTCAAAGTTTGTATCGTTCATCAGCTGGAAAAAAATCGTTCTTTAGCCCCAAGCACGATAAAGATAACGATAAAGATATAGTTCTAAAAATCGTTCTCAGTATTAAAGAATAGCAGCGTCCACACCACAACTATAACAATAAAGGCACAGAGAAACGATATTGTTGGAATCACTTCCAGAACGATTTTTTTTCCAGCTGATGAACGATAAAAACACTGACAGCCAATCAGAATCCTTCCCGCTATAATGTGCTTGAGAATTTAAAGCAGCAGATGTTCCTGCGCTTAGAATAAAGAGACGATATCGTTCGCTGGTGTGGACGTATCTATTTGATCAAAAATACAGAAAAAACTGTTATTTTGTGAAATATTATTGCAATTTAAAATAACAGTTTTCTATTTTAATATACTTTAAAATAGAATTTATTTCTGTGATGCAGCGCTGAATTTCCAGCATCATTACTCCAGTCTTCAGTGTCACATGATCTTCAGAAATAACTCTAATATGCTGATTTATTATCAAACCGTTGTGCTGTGCCGCTATTTTTTTTTGGGACCTGTGATATTTTTTTTATAAAAATATTATAAAAAATAAAAAAGAACAGCATTTATTTTAAAAATAAATTTTGTCTTACGATATACAATGCTATTCAAAAGTTTGTGGTCAATACATTTTTTTTTTTTTAAAGAAATTAATACATTTATTCAGGAGGGATGTGTTAAATGAATTAAAAGTCATAGTAAAGATTTCTATTTTGAACAAATGCTGCTCTTTTTAACTTTGTATTCATCAAAAAATCAAAGAAAATGTATCATATGTTCCAAAAAACAATATGAAGCAGCATATAAACTCATAATAAATCAGCATATTAGAGTTATTTCTGAAGATCATGTGACACTGGAGACTGGAGTAATGATGCTGAAAATACAGCGCTGCGTCACAGATATAAATTCTATTTTAAAGTATATTAAAATAGGAAACTAATATTAGAAATTGCAATAATATTTCACAATATTACTGTTTTTTCTGTATTTTTGATTGAATAAATACAGCCTTGATGAGCAGAAGAGACTCCCTTAAAACATTAAAAATCATACTGATCCCAAACTTTTGATCGGCAGTGTATATATATATATAAATATAAATAAACCACAAAAAAGTTGACATGCTTAATATATCTAATGTTTATAATTATGCACATAATTATATAAGTGTATAATTAAATTTAATATGACATTGAGTGTATATGATGTACTGAATTATAGAGACATTTGTGTTAAGAAACGTCTGCTGTTCATGTCAGATATTTAGCTGCTGTTAATGATAGTTTCTACAAAACAGGTATTTCAAGCTGATGTATTTGTTTTAGATTATGACTATTCTGTGTCTAACATGCAGATGTGATTGTGATTAGAGAGTTGCAGTGTTGAAATAGACAAATCTTACCCAAAATCAAGACCAGTTTGCTGTCAGACACTAGATGGCAGAAGCACAAAACATTTGAAGAGTTGACACACTTTATCATAATAACTATAAAAACACAGTCAGTCTGATGTATAGCAGCCTTTATAAAACCAAGTAATACCGACTGTTGTTTAATGCACATTACGAATAAATTAAAAACTGGTTTATATCTGGTTTATACCAGTTTAAGGTTAAAAGCAGTGCTGCCTTCAGCTCACACAGTTTTATCATCCAAACAAGCCAAACTATGACCTACAGGACAATGACGTACTAACAGCCATCATGGATATACAGTAAGAGATATTTATGGATGTCTGCTGGGTTTTAATGGTCTGCTTTTGGGCGTTAAGTGAAAGCGGCGTTAAAGCTGGAAGCCTCATGATTTACTCTGCCAGCCGCGTATCCCTTGGCTTGCCATCTATTTCCAAGATAACAGGATATTTCAGATGTTGCTTCTGAGGCTGGTTGGCATGGAAACATCGCACATGGTTTGCATCCGCCGCCTCTGGATGCACATGAAGAAGATACGCTTGTCTTACGACGGGGTTTGACCTTTGAGCTTATCTTTTTTTCCACACCGGCTTCGCATGATTTCATCGTGATATGATAACAATAAGTCTGGTAAAACACTCTCCTGCTGTGTAGCTGCACAAGGATTCAACAAAAAGAAGATGTGAGCATTTAATTTTGCTGTCGTTCTTGCTGTGTTTGAATGCCATCGTCTTTGTATGTCATTATTTCACCTAAAATCAGGAGTTGAACAAAAATAAAAGATGTTATTAATTTGCATAAATAGCTAAAAGTAAGATTTGCACATGAAATAATCCATTGTGATTATTTTCTTGACTGTAATGCACATTTCCTTAAAGATTCGAATTGCTCTAATGCGTCCTGGCAATTTATTTAATTTATTTATTTATTTTTTTTCATAATGTTGATTATTATTCTAATACAGCATTTTCTGTATCTGTTTCAGTAAAAAAAAAAAAAATACTGTAATACATTTCTTCTTTTTAAATGGTAGAAATTAAAGGAATTAAAGGCAGTTTAAAAAAATACTACTGTGAATTAATATTTTAGTAATAAATAATAACTGTAAATAATATATATATGTATATATTATATATATACATTATATATATTTAATATAATAAATTAATATAATATAATAAATATATTATTTACTTATATATAAATAATATAGACATTTATATTATTTATTTATTATTATTATTTAGCAGCAAAAAATAAAACTGAAAATTGAATGCTGTTTTTTTTTCTTAAATATTACATTTTTGCATATGAGGTGCAATTGATAATTGAGTATAAATTAAAGGCAACATAATAAATTACTACCATGAATTAATATTTAACAGTTATAAATATTATCTGTGAATAATATAATATATACATATATATATATATATATATATATATATATATATTACAATTACAATGCAACAGTTAAAAAAAACCCATTAACACTACAATAATATTATATTTAGCAGCAGAAAATAAAACTGAAAACTTGAAAACTGATGTTTTTTCCTTATAAAATATATTCATATGAGGTGCAATTAATAATTTAGTATAAATTGATGGCAGTATAACAAATTACTGTCATGACTATTTACCAATTCTAAATAATATCTGTAAATAACATATATTTACATAAAAACATTTATATTATTTATTTATTATTATTATTTCAAATAATAATGTGTATTTGTAAGAAAATGTGCTTAATGTCATCTATCTAATTTTTATAATTTATTAAATAATGTTTTTAATAATTTTAATATAAGTATATACATCATTTTAATTCTTTTTTATTGTTTTGGGGTGAAGCTGAGCTCTTTTTCTTAACAACTTTGTGAGATTCACTCTTAAATAATGACTGTATGCACGGTTGTATTGGTGTTTTGTTATAGTTACAGTGATCATTAGCAGTTCCTGTGGTGTTTTTGGTTGCTAGGGTATTATGGATGTTGCAAATTGTTAGTAAATAGTGGCTTTCTTTCTGTACATGGCTTGGTTTCCTCTTTAACTGTGCATCTGTGGGTTTTTTCAGCTTTGCAATCCCATTCGTGTCCTGAGGAGGCGCTAGTGCACCATACAGATCTCTATGCATCTTCAGTATTCAAAGCCATGCTAATGGAGCTGCAGATGCGGACAGGGCAAGCTAAAGGTGCCTGGCTGTTTTTAAACCCTCAAGGGTGCTTCTGAAGTCCTCTGTTAAAAGAGACATGCAAATAGGATAAGTTAAGAGCCAGCCATGATAAGACGATCAACCGAGGCGGAGCTAATTAAATATTCCACGCCATTTGAAGTGCATGGCACGGCTCGCAAACAGCAAATCAAGGCGAAAACTCAAGGCCAGTATAAACAGGCTCTGTCTGTGTGTGTGTGAGCTGCATCTTATATATATATTCAGGAACGGTGTTCAGGGTTCACAGGCCTGTGCACATGCACATACTGGTCAGATCTGAGATGTTAAAACACAGAAGCTCCTGGTGTTCCAGCAGCTATAACAGATGGTGGATGTGTGAATGCACTGGGTGATGTATTCATCATGCATGTTGTGTGGCCTCAAGCTCAGGTATTATGCACAGCATTCTGGGCCTGCAGTAATGTCAGCTATGTTTAATTCACTCACGGACAGGCCCGTACCCACCATTGAGGTCCCCGAGGTCCGGACCTCGATATTTTTCCAATATCAGAAGATGTAAAATAATTACCTCATATTAATTCTGCTTTGGTGCTGCAAGGATAAAAAGCCAAGATAACAGATCTTCTCATCTGAGATGCCTCAGCAGGGTTGTGCGTTGACACTGTCTGCTATAATACAGTAATTGTTGTTTTAACGATATGCGATTTTACACCAGTAGAGAGTGCACGCGTACATTAGTTAAGTCTAGACTAGTGCGCATTTAGAGTAAGTTCTTTCACTGCATTTAGAACGATCACGAATTCAAGACGAGGAACGAAAATGCATTATATATTTATACCATCATATAGTTAATCAATCTCACACGAAAATTGCCGTTTTTCTCCAAAAATTACCATGATTACAAATGTTATATTGATTTTTTTTTTACAACAGCTCAATAAACAAGAAGTTCATTAAGAGACTTACGTTTTAGACATCATATTTCCTGTTTTTGCTCTATTTCACCAACAAAAATAATTCCAAACACAGCCACAGCTCTGTTTTGCGTCTCTGAGCAACATGACGGTGATTCACTCCTGAATGAATCAGCTGTTAAAATGATTCGGTTCAATCGCAATGATTCGCTTATTAACAATGATTTGCTGCCACCTATTGGTGGTTTTAATTTCACATTTGGACTATTTTTTTTCCCCGATTTTTTCATGTTTTAAATCACTTCAAATATCAGTATTCAACGTTTTATGTTTAATATATCAAAACATTGTATATGCATTTGTAATTGCAGGTTAAATGCAATCATGTCTTGCATTAAACATTGTGTAAATACATCTAAATGCCACTTCAGATACAGATTCTGTTGATTTCATTTGCTTAGTAAAAGCCCAAATGTCTTATCATTCTAGTTCACTAAAGGTAAAAATGCCCATAAAATGTAAAAATCACTTTAAACTTATTGAAAATTAAATTAAATTAAATAAATAAATAAATAAATGTTTAATCGTTTTAGACCCATGATTTTACTGAAGGCTACCAGGATAATTACAGCTGAGTTTATTAAATTCATAAACAAAAACTATATCTTCTCTGTTTCCAGTTTGTAGCGTGGATCATTCATTACAACATTTAATCTGATTCTCATGTTTAAGAATCTGTTATCTTGAAAAATAATTTATGCTACTACTGCCCACTGACTTGGTTTTAAACCTATATTATTATCCAATTTATGATCCGTAAAACATCTTAAAATGCACACATGTAGGTTAGGAAAATCAACATTTTCTCGGGGGAGCATGCCCCCGAACCCCCCTACCAATCTCCATTTTGGGACCTCGGTATTTATAAAAACCTGCGTACGGCCCTGCTCACGGAGCCATGTTGAGATCCCCAAATCTCTGAGTCTGAACCATATAGGGCCTTCAAAATGATAATAACAAAAGAAAAGTTAGCTAAGAACCAAAATCTGAAAGGATATGAAGATATCTTGAGTATTTCTTGAGTTATAGGCATGCAAATATTGGAAAAAGAACGATTTTGGCACTTAATATGTTGTGTTCTATGCAGCTGTTTTGATAGAGGGAAACAGGATACATTTCTAGATTAAACATCATTTGTTCTTTCGACAGTTTTCTTTAAAGGGAAAAAGAGTGAGCGGTATGCAACTCGATTTACATTTAGTTTTTGACGACTGAAAATGGGAAATATGCGACAATTTACTCATGGAACCACATTGAGATCCCCATATCTCGGAGTCTGAATCATATAGTGCCTTAAAAATTAAAATAACAAAAGAAAAGTTTGTTAAGAACCAAAATCTAAAAGGACATTAGGATATCTTTAATATTTCTTGAGTTACAGGCATACGCACTTTGGCAAAATAATATTTTTGGCACTCAAGATGTTATGTTCTAAGCAGCTGTTTTGATAGAGTGAAAAAAGATACATCTCTAATTTCAACATTATTTGTTCTTTCGACATTTTTCTTTAAAGAGAAAAAGAATAAGCGGAATGCAAAGTGATTCACATTTAGTTCTTGACCACTGAAAATGAGAAAAATGGGTTACACTTTATTTTAAGGTGTCAGACCCGGCCTTGAACCCAGGTCTCTGGTGTGGTGGCTGAGAGCTCTACCACTGAGCCACAGGGATGGTACGTTGGACCCAAATGAAACACTTACGGCAGTACTCCAGATAATGAAGGTTTTAATCAACAAGGATTCTTGACAGGGAAAAATGCAACTAAAGTTCTTCTCGGACAGAGGTATTTGCAAAGAGGTAAGAAATGCAGACTAGAGAAAACAAGCTGGGAAAACAAATACAGAAATCAGCAATTAACAAACAAAAAAGGAACACTAGAAAACTAGCTTGAAGAGGCAAGAGAAACTTAGCTACCACAGGCTGGAGACACGGGGCAGAGACTCAAAAACCGAGTGAAAACTAAGGGCAAAATACACTACTTAAATACACAGGGGAAAATGAGGCACAGGTGATGGGAATGACGATAACAAGGGTGAACGAAGAAGAACTAAGGCAGGGAAAACACACAGGGGACCTCTAGCGGCAAGGAGGCACACTGCAGGACCCGGGATGTTGACATAAGGTGTCCTTGTTACAGTGTAATTATACATTTAAGTACTGAGTATTATTAATTAACTACATGTACTTACTGTATGGTTAGGGTCAGGATTAGTATTTGGTTTAGGGTTACTTGCATGTAATTATGCATAATTTATTGTTATTATAATAGTAAGTACATGTAACGTGTAACAAGGACACCTGAAAGTGTAGCTGAAAAATGCAAAAATTTGCACATGGAGCCGCATTGAGATCCCCATATCTCTGGGTCTGAACCATATAGGGACTTAAAAATGAATTTAATTAAAGAAAAGTTTGTTAAGAACCAAAATCTAAAAGGATATTAAGATATCCTTACTATTTCTTGAGTTATAGGCATGCAAACATTGGAAAAAGAATGATTTTGGCACTCAATATATCATGCTCTATGCAATTGTTTTGATAGAGGGAACGAAGATACATTTCTAGTTTCAACATTATATGTTCTTCAGACATTCCTCTTTAAATGCAATAAATATCAGCTGTATGTAAAGTGACCCACATTTGTTTTTTGATCACTGAATTTGTGTACAATGTGCACATGAAGCTGCAATGAGATCCCCATATCTCCCGAAATGAATCACAAAGGGCCTGAAAAGTGTTTTTTTCCTATTTTTTAAACTGTCGCTGTTGTCATATAATGCAACAAAGATTGCTAAAGATTTTACTAAAAGACCTACCAATCTCTGTGTAAAAATAACATAATGATGCTGCAATCTTTCTAAAGTCATTTTTACTCGCCTGCAAATTGGCTCTAAATTCAGGTGAAAATTGTCATTTCACTTCCTTTTACAAAATACTCAGTAAATATTCATCCATGACATTTAATATTTTGGCTTACTTCTACATTCATGTGTTTCTTTCACCAGAAAAAAGGTCAACATTTTTAGCTGGGGACGTCTGGTTAAGTTAGTTCAGCATTGTTAATTCACTTATAGTTGCAGTTAAATTAAACAAACCATCTCGCATGAAGTCAGGTCAGATGCTTGTGCCGATAAAACCATCAGACACAAGAGCCAAAGCCGTAAACGTGTCTTTTGTGAGCTGTGTAGCCTTTTGCTAAGCGTTGATGGGAAGTTGAATTACTCTTGAGTGCAGAAAGATCAAGGAGTGACATTTAACATCATGCAAAGAGTCAATTCACACCCGACCCTCTTTAGACGACTCTGGACCGGAGGTTTGGATAATCTCCAAACGGTTTGGAGTTGTAGGTCAGGGATACTTAAAGTCCAGTCTGCTAACACAATCAGGCTCTTCAATTCATTGCTGCCTTTTGCATTTACACTGCAAGTGAGCAATGCAATGCAACACGTGGTTTTTTATTTCATTAACACTGCAAATGTCTTATATTTGCACCAAAAAGGACTGGTGAAAAGTGGACTTGGCTTTATACGATTTTATTGAAAAATGAAGTATGCAAGATAAATTGCAATTGATTAATGCATTAAATTGTGTTCATTGTTTGCTCTTGTTAACCATTGCATGGTGATCCAAAGTGATTTGCATTGCTTTTAAGGTTTATTTAATGAGTTCTTGCAATGCCTTGGGAATCAAACTCATGCTTTGTGAGACTCGCTTTTCAATTCAGTTGCCTCCTTTTAAACCTGAACTGCAAATGAGCAACAAATTAGAATGCTCTCGTTGTGTTGAGCAAATCTAAGTGAGCGTGGTGATTATAATACAGTGTTTCTCTAGGGTATTTCATCAAAGATTTAGCTATTTATTGTGCACCAAGCTTATTTAGTTTTTTTGCAAATACTGTAATTGCTGACTGGCACATAATGAAGGCCGGTTTTTGTTGTGAATTATATTTAGCAGCAAAGATGATCAGCAAGCATCTTTAGGCTGGCACCAAAAATGGACTGAATTTAATGAATTTTCGTTAGTCCATTCTTGGTGAAAGCATAAAGCTGAAAATGAAACTGATTATAAACTAAATATAAAGTACGCAAGATTGCATACCAATTTCTTGTTAACAATTGCATGCTAAACTCATTGTGAACATTTATTTTTATGTATTTGTCAGCTTTTATTCAAGACGATGTACATGCATTCTCTATCAGACTCATGGCTGGCGTTTTTAATGCCATGGTGTTTAAGTTACAGTGTTGCCAATTTTATTAATGCATTTGTTCATATTGCATGTCTAAGTTGTAATAAACTGGAAAACGTGCATTAGAAACATTATTTAATTTGAACTGTCGCTCCTTGTTTCCAACAGATAAACTGAGATTGTTGTAATCATAAAACTGAAAATAAAAATCAACTTAAATGCAAAAATTAAGTTAAAATAAATACATTTTAGTTATATATATATATAAAGCATGTAAGATATTTGCAAAAGTGCAACTGATTAAAAACTTTACATTGTGTTGATTGTTAGTTCTAGTTAACAACTGCATGCTAACCTTGTTGTAAACATCAATATTTATGCTTTTAACACCTTTTATCCAAGACGACCTTGCACTTAAAGTTTGTCATGCTACGGTTTGGTTCATGCAGCTTTTTGTAATCATAAAAGTGAAAGTTTTTTCTCTAAAATATGATGTGAGATATTTGCATAAGTTATGCAACTGATAAATGCTTTACATTGTGTTCATTGTTAGTTCTAGTTAGCATTTGCATTTTAACCTTGTTGTAAACATTAATATTCATGCATTTGGCATGCAAGCTTTTATTCACGACGACTTACATTGCACTTGAAGTTTATGCAACTGTTTGTAATCATAAAAGTGAAAATAAAAAATATGATGTAAGATATTTGCATAGGAGGTGCACTTGATAAATGCTTTACATTCTGGAAAACTTACATTAGAAACATGCAAAAGATTGTCTGAAAATATGGCAGATGGCATATTTATGCGCTTAGTCCTGAGTATACATATTCCCATAAGTACTGTAATTCCTATAACCACTAAGATTCAAGCACTGGATAATAAGACCTTTCTGTGGTGAACATAAATCTGAGCTGATAGCAATGGTAGAGACACCATCACTTTAAATAAACAATATTTCTCCAGATCTTGGCCTCAGCTACAGTGGGTCACTCAAACAGAGCTGCTTCTGGGGGAAAAAGGCATATTTTCGTGCGGCGAGCTTGGAGACGAGCGTATGATAGACAAGTGAGCCGACTTGCATTGGGCTGGCTGCAATGAAAAGACCAGATCGCCACAGCTGCCCTTTTCTCTCTGTCAGACCGAATCAAGTTCAGCGGGAGTTGTTTCATTTGAACTGCGCTCACTTACTCCATCTGTCGCTCCTCGTTTTCCAACAGACAAACTGAGCTGGGCAAATTGAAAAGGTCTTCATTCATGTGAAAACCCAGACGTTTAGTTTGGATACGAATCCACAACAGGTGAGCGTCAATGAGACACGGCGTCGCTCGTTTTGAGAACTGTGTGTGGAAGATATTTGTGCATATTAGGAGCAACTGACACATACTTTAAATTGTGTTCATTGTATTATAAGAATAGTTCATCCAAAAAGGAAAATTTGCTGTAAATGTACTCACCTTCAGGTCATCCGAGATGTAGATGAGTTTGTTTCTTCATCAGGTTTGTAGAAATGTGTCTCAGCAATGGATGCTCTGCAGTGAATGGGTGCCGTCAGAATGAGAGTCCAAACAGCTGATAAAAACATCACAATAATCCACACCACTCCAGTCCATCAGTTAACATCTGGAGAAGACAAAAGCTGAAACAAATCCAGCATTAAGATGCTTTTAT
>JAFVLL020014679.1:113072-138615 GCA_021397915.2 Tor tambroides | reverse complement strand
AAAACTCAGAGTTTCCCATCTCAGAGTAAGTCAACTCAGAGTTCAAGTTTAAACTCAGAGTTGGTTGAACCTCCTTATTGAAACGGGCCCCAGTTAATATAGATTTTAGCTTATTGTTAGTATTCCAATAAACCACGTTGAAGCTTTTCTTCCAGAATTGTGTATTTGTTCTTCTTGTGAATATATGTTCTTGAAACTTGTGATATTTGAAAGATACTGACAAAATTTTAGAGTGAAGCAGCAATTAGTGCAAATTACGTTATGCAGTGAAGGGAAGCGGCATTTCTTTTAACAAGCGAGAAGTGAGCAGAGGAAATGGTCAGTGGAGCGATTATTGAATGCTTGGATAGTGGAAAGGAAATTGTTGCCGATCCACTCCACTCACTTTCTCTGGCAAGGATGCATTAAACTGATCAGTAGGAGTAGACTTTTACAAATAAATCTATTTAAATAAATGCTGCTCTTTTGAATTTTCTATTCAAAGAATCCTGAAAAAATATATATCAGTTTCCACAAAAACATAATACAACTGTTTTTGATAAGAATAGTTTCTTTTTAATATTAAATGCAGCCTTGGTGTCTGTTTTCTCATCTTATTTTATATTCTCATGTTTTTGCTAGGACTAATGCAGACAAAATTTGGTTCTTTTCCCTTTATTTCTGCTTGTTCATTCAGTGCCTAACAATGCTCCAATGTTCACTTCACAAGGACATGAAGAATACATGCCACTGTTTTAATTAGCCATTTATAGTTATATTTAATTTTTAAATAAAACCTATATTATTTATATTGTATATTTTTGGCTACAGTATTGAGAATCATGAAATACGCTACTACAATGTTAGCATTTTGAAACCCCATTGATCACACACACACTCACCCTGGCCTCTTCAGCCAGTCTCTTCTGATCATCCACTTCCTCTGCCGTCGTGCTCTCCTCTCCCCCGGTCTTCTTTTTCTTCTTCTGTTTGGGTGCCATGAAGCCCTGCAGAAACTTCTTAATCACACTCTCTTGCAGGGTTATCACACACTCCCCAAAGTCCTGCAGTTTCTCCAAGTCATGCACCTGAAAACATAAGTGATAGGTCAGGTAGGATCAAAGTAGTGGAGATATCCATGTAGCAGGGTTGGCCAGTAACATGTACCATTACCATACCATGAAAAAAAGATATTGATTATAGTGCCCACCACTATATATTTATTTATAGTATTATACATTTATGTCTCTCACCCTCTCCTCAAATTCAGACGTGTCCTCCATGTACCCAAGGCCTCCTTTCTGCAGACGAGATGCTACCTCGATAATGTCATCGCGCAAGTTTTTAAGCAGCTCCTGGTATCCGTCACAGGTCTTCAGGCCTGGGTTACCTTTTTTCGTCAGATGGATGGAATGCAAGATTTCCTGGTAACTAAGACAAAGAAAACATCTTCATCATTAATCCATTTTCCCGGGACTGAAAGCAAGTAAGGTGTGAAAATATCGGTTTTCAGGAAAGGAGGAGATGAGTGTGTGTATACTCACTTAACCTGGAGCCTGAGTTTGAGTTCACTCTCTCTTACTCCCTGAGGGTGAAGACTTTCTATTAGTTCATCGAGGTCTTTTTGTGAATCACACACAAACCTGGGAAAACAATTTAAGAACAAGCATTTGTGTTGCTGCCCAATACTGATGTCCAGACAGATGTCATGCCATGTCCTGATCCATGGGACTGTAAATCTTCATTACAACTCATTTTAGGCCATTTTTTTCTTTTGGAATTCTTTCTCCTCAAACAATGCATAGTCTCATACAAAAAGAGCTCTGAGCCACAAATTACTTAAAGGCTGATTTTCCAGACACCAGCAATACAACTGGGAATTTGTAAGAACACTTACCAGAGGTTTTGGCCCTGTTTGGGCACAGTGGTCTCAATACAAGACTCAGGCACTGGTGCCCCCTGCTGGCCATTTTCATTAGAAGTGCTGACTATGCTGCCCTCATCCTCTTTCTCTACATCTGAGAAAGCCAGAAACAGACCCATAAAAAAACATTTATTTGCTGTAAACAACAGCATTTTTTCTGTATATTATATATTTATGTCTTTGAAAACCAACAAAAAGAGTTGCTTCTGTGAGCAGCAGATGCAGTACTTTGAGCAGAAAAGTTAGCATAGCAAATTAACAATTTTATGTGGCCAATATTTAAACTCTCCCATGAAGTTAATAATTTGGCCCTACTAAACAAAATTAAAAATTCAGTGTTTTAGAAAACACATAGGTAGACTAACCTTCCGTCTCCTCCTCTTTGTCTTCCTCTGTCGACACCGGCTCCTCTTCAGGAGGAAGAGTGAATGTGTAGTCTATACTCTCATGAACCCATCCCTTCTCAATATACAGGCCAGGAACCACATCAGAGAACAGCCAGTACCGGTTGTGATTGCGGTCAGTACCCAGCGGTGTTCTCCTCATCACCAGCTTCGCTTTAGTGACGGCATCTTGGAAGGCTTTCTCTGCTGCGGCTTTCTGCCTTCTGATTCGCTCCTCCTCTGCTTCCTTCTCCATACGCTCTGCAGGAGATGCATATATGACATACTTTTTTTTAAATAAAATTCATAATCTTATTTAATAGGTTTCCCATCATGACATGAGATCCTGCAGTTCCATTATGCAGCTCAAAGGTCTTTTATGTCTTGCATTTTAAATATTTTGAATCTACTTGGCACAAACTTGTCCACTGTAGATAAGGTCAAAGTTACTTCATGTTAATTGTAAAGTTAATTTCCTTACCTTAATAAAAATAAAATATCCACTAAAGAAAAAGTTTCATAAACACTACCATTCAAATATTTGAGGTTGGTAAGATTTTTAGTTTTTGAAAGTCCTTTTTGCTTCATTTCAAAGGCTACATTTATTTGATTATTTGAAAAAACAGTAAAAACTGTAATAATGGGAAATTAAATAGCCATTAAATTTTTTCTATTACTTAAAAAAAAAAAAGAAGAAGAAAAAAAAAGAAAGAAAAAGAGATTATTACTGTAATGGCAAACTTCAATTTTCAGCAGCCATTACTCCAGTCTTCAGTGTCACATGATCATGAATCATTCTAATATTCTGATTTGGTGCTCAAAAATGTTTCTTATTATCAATGTTAAAAACGTGTGCTGCTAACCATGATGTACTTTATTCTTTGATGGGTAGAAAGTTTAATCAATTTGATCAACTGAATCACTTTTGATCAATTTAATGTATTTACTAAATAAATGTATTTAATTTTAGTATTGTAAATGTTAAAGCCCAGCATGAAGTTGCTTTTACTGGAAAAAAGTTTTGTTTTTGTTTTTTCTGGAAAAAACAGCCATCTCACATTTACCATGCTGCTTTCAGACTCTGTCTTCAATGTCTCCATACCCTGCTTTCCTCTAGTGCTGCTGGTTTTATTTCTAACACCTCTTAAAAGTTATCATTTTTCTCCATTACTCTTTGCAGGTTTCTGGAATAGCACTTCATTCTCACCTTCAACCAGTTTTTCCTTTGAACCTAGTTTCTTGGCATTCTGATTTTACTTTTACACATCTCTCACCTTTGTTTTGCCGTTCCTGCTCTTCCTTTTCTTTCTTGGCCTGAATGGACATCAGACGTCTGCTTTTCACTGTGCTGATCATGTCCTCCGGCTCTGGGTCCACTTTGGCGGGGACCTTAGGTGTCTCTTTTTTCACACTTGAATCTTTCCTCCTATCTGCCCTCATTAGTACCTCTCCGCTAGCATCGGTTTTTGCCTCCATCTGCTCTTTGCGTTTCTGCTTCTCTGCCTTCTTACGTTCATTGACTTCTTTAAGCGTGGCAAGCCGCTCCCTCCACAGCTCAGCCGATCGCTGCTGCGTGGCCTCCACATGATCCTCCACAGAATAGGTCATGAGGATACGATGACACAGCGCCACCAGCAGGCTGACCTTCTCCTGAGAGTTCAGTTCAAACACCTCTGACGTCTCCAGCTTTTCCAAGAACTCACTGCTCACCACGTCATCATAGCCCGCACCAGGCTGCCAGTCATCTGAGCCGCGGGCGCTCTCTTCCTCGTGGGCATCCGATGGCCGCAAACACAAGCGCACCAGCTCGGATACAGAGTGCATGGTCAGAGGGATCTCGGATAACGGCATGTCCAGTTCACTGTAACCTTCCGCCAACTCATCTTGCAGAAGTGTTTGCAGCAGCACCACCAGCACACGGTTCAAGTACAGGAAACCCACCTTCTCTCCAGCTAAAGCCTCCATCAGAGCGATAGAGGTGATAGGATACTGGTCATCAGGCATCAGGAGGCCGGAGTAGCAGTGAAGGAACTCAACTACCATGGCTATGTCACCAAAGAGGGTGTTGGGAAGGCCCTCGGGCATGTCGAACAAACGGAACGTAGGCAAGCTCTTGCCTTCCAGCTCCTGGTCTTCATAGCGGCGTGACATCTCCCGCCTCATCTGCAGCTCTTTCTCTCTCCGCTCTTTGGCTTTCTCACGCAGCTTCTGCTTGATTTCCTGGCGCTTCTGCCGCAGAACATCTTGTTTCTCCTCCTCGGTCATAAGGGCCCATCGACGTTTCTGCTCAAGTAGTTCCCAGCGTTTTTGCACCAGCTCTCTCAGCTCCTCAGGAAGCCGCCCACGATCCTCTGCGGACAGCGTTTTTGCCGCCTTAGACACCAGTGAGGACAGAGTGGTCTTCTTGTCTTCTTTGCCTTTATTCTCCTTGTAAAACCGAAGGAGATGTAAGGCCATGGGCGGCAAAGGTTTGCCCAGCTTAGCAGAGCCAGTACTTGAACTTCGGCCTCGCTTTTTTGGGCTACCTGCGGCAGGTGGGCTTTTGGCAAGATCCAAAAGGGTCATCTGCTTCATTTTGGGTTTCTTGGCGCTTCCAGCAGTTTTGTCTTCCTTTTTGGAGAGCTTCTGGCCATTGGGGGTCTTGGTGACCCCACTCTTACGGCTCTTTTTGGGGTCAGTGGATTTTTTGTCTCCCTGCTTTTTATTTGATTTTGGGGTGCTGAGGATGTTTTCCCCATCACATTTCTTAGATGTACCTGAGTTTTTCATTTTTAAAGGAGATCCATTAACTTTCTTCACCTGAGCAAAAGAAAATACAGAAAAATAAATCCAACAAATATTTAAGGAATTAAAAAAAAAAAAAAACATTAATATCTCCTGAAATTCCCTTTAAAGAACTTTACTTCATCCAATTACCTCACCTCAGACAACCATATAAAAAACAAACAAAAAAAACTCAATTTCCAAATATTATTTCTACTGCAAAGGTTAGTTTATTAGTTTAGTTTATCCTTTATTGCCACCCTTAGGAGAAATTTGTTTTGAGCAATCAAGAGAGCAGGTCAACAGGTCAAAGTGCATCCATACTAAAGTGAATTTAATTATTAGCACCAATTAACTGATCATTAATTAACATCTCTACTACCTAGACAGCATTTTAAGACATCCTAGTCTTGTACCTGCCATGAATTTGATTCCAAACAGTAAACAGCAACATTATGATATCCTGTTTAGGTTCATATTTATTTATATTTCAATATAATTGTGTGCTATGTATTTTTAGTATCCCATTGGTAGCTTAATCCATGGACACCCAACTTAATTAGAAGCCATTTTTATTTCTGATTTTTTGTAGACTAATAGAATCTAGAGTGATTCATGTGAAGAGTGCTTTTATGCTTTGGTTAGTATTATACATACCTGCATATGACCCCAGAGGGTTGGGCTGAGAGGTATGTTCTGGGAATCTTTTTTCTTTTTCTTCTTTTCCCCTTTTACTCCCTCACTGTCTTTTCCTGCCTCCGCAGTCTTCAGCTTCTTATTGGGTTTACCTTCCGGTGAGCTCATGCTTTTCCTCTTAGCTGATGGATTTTCTGCCAAAAACTAAACAGACAGAGGAAAATCTAATCTTATAAAACAATTTTTTACACAAAAAAAAAAAAAAAAAAAAAAAGACTTTTTCCTGAAGCATGACATTTATGTATCCCACCTTGTGAGGGTCCAGTAAAAAGTCACTGAATTTGCTTGGCAGGTTGTACTTTTTCACCAACTCATCCTCCACCACCCAGGGGGCGCTCTCTCCTGAACCCAACCTCAGAGCATAGTGTCTGATGAAGTAGCGCATTATTTCTTTGTTGGGAGGCCGCTCAGTTCTGAACAGGCTGTCTGCGGGGACGTCACTGATCACTTTGTCCTCATTGAGAAGTTTCACATCGTACTTGTGGGGCAGAAATTTGGGCATGACCCATTTCTTCTTCTCTTCTTTCATACTGGTTGGGAGTTTTCTGGGTGAGCGGCGGGCCCTATCAGCTACAGACAAAAAGAAGAAAAGAAAAAACAACGTATAAAAAAATATTTATTGTTATTACATGCGTTTTTATATTCAGTCCTGGTTCAGTGCAGAAGTATAAAAGATTACGATTATTAATCATTTGAATATGAACCAAATAATTATAATAATATATTGAAAGATATCATGAAGAGGATGACCATGAAGAGCAGCTGAGACTCACAGAGACTCTCTCTCCTGCTGTCCTCCTCTTTGGACTGTGGCTCTTTCTTCAAGTTCTCCTGACTTGCATTCTCTTTATCACTGGATGGAGAATCACAAGCTCCTTCCATCTTTTTCTCCACATTTTCTTCTGGAGGATTCTCCAGCGGATGAATCTTTACCACTTTCACACGCAACGTCTTATCCTTGCCAACCTTACACAGAGAGAGAGAGAGAGAGAGAGAGAGGGAGGAGGAGAGGAGAGTTACTATTTCACATCCATAAATAGAGAAAAGAAGAACTGGAAAAAGATGGCTAAACTTGCCCTTTCCATGAGTTAATTTTACACAGATATTACTTTTACCATTGTAGGCTTGATCCAAGCAAATACTTTGAACTGAGTATGAACTGAGTATAAGTAGACAGAAGAGGAAAAATGACACTGTTGTAGAGTAACTTAAAATTTCTTGACATTTGCAGGGTTTCCAGGACAATGGTATCCCATTTTTTCGGAATTTAAAGTCCCCCTGTAGTCAAAAATTTTATCCTTTAAAACTCATCTTTGATCATCAAAGTGACATATTTAAATGTTTTTTCTTGTGAAAATAATTTTCTCATGCCTTAAAATAGCTTGAATGTAACTCTACACCCTTGCCTCATTTACTATACGCGGATCTATGAATACATAAATTAGCCCCGCCTCCACCCAGTCACACCAGCCAGGGCCTCTTGATTTACTAACTGAACTGTAGTAAACGCAATACAATGGCAATGGCAAGTGGAAATATTGGTTTAAGCCATATATGTTTGAACCAGAAATAAGCTGGTATGCTCAACAGAAGCAAGGAGACTGATGGCTAACTTCGTGAGGTAACATTATCTGTTTGCACTGGTTCATACATGGATAATGACTGATAAAACTATGTTTTTACTAGCGGACAGCTACAGTGGATACTGTAACATTCGTTAAATTTACTTACTTGACGATGCTGTGTCCTCAAAATGCCTTGAAGACTTATATGCAGCCAAGTTTGTGATTCCAAATCGTGCCCGCGAGCATATGCGTGTGACGTGCGGATGTCGATGCGGGAAAGGTGGGTCTGACTCCAGGCTACTTTTACACTGTTGCCGCGGGTTATTATTCAAGATAGCGGTTCTAAATACAAATAAGCAAGCGGTAACAGCTCATGACATCACGAAAATAGGGGGAAATATTAACAGTTTGCGAAACATCTACAGAAAAATATAACTGTTACTGGATTAACCTGGCTACCTTCTCACTAGACCCTCTGCTTTGCAGCACAGTTAATGATATGCTAATGATAGGATCCCTTGATGCGATTGGTTACTGAAATTTGTGACAAAGCAAAAAAAGGGCCGTTTCAAACCGCGTTTCTGTGACTGCCATTGGGAAACTACAGTTTTAAGGAGAAAATACTCAGCAATGCTGTTGATAAATGGATTGGCACATGGTTTGTCTAAAAGCATATTAAAAACACCACAGACAAATAAACAACAAAGTTGATTTTCACCACAGGGGGACTTTAAATTCCAATTGACAAAATTACCACGCTACATTTTGTTTATTAGTCCAAAAAATTAAATCCAAGCACATACCAAGAAGTCGCACTCCTCATCCACAGCATACTTGGTGAGAATCTCCACCCAAACCAGATCCACTAGCTTATCAAGAGATACTGTGTTATGGTGCACAATCTCCAGAACGGGCTTCTCAAACCACACTGGGTACTCCTCCTGAAGCCTGCCAAAAATCAAACCAATCAATGGCTACATAAGTTTAAAACATACTGACTGTGACTTCTGAACTATGATAATACGCCACCACAATTGATGAAAAAAATTCTCCTGTCCGTACAGTCTTTTACCTGAATACCACTGTTAGACCTCCCTTAAAACTTAAAGCACTGATTATTGTATTCTTTAGTGCTGTTGCTTGTCATTTGTTTTTATTTTTATGTAAATTTATTTGAAACTTCACTAGTATCTAAAATATTGATGTTGTGACAGTCTTATTTAGCCATATTAGAAAAAAAAAAAGTTACAAAAACTGTTTATGTCATGAATATGTTTGTTCCACTCTTCCAGCAGAAGAGAAAGACAGTAGAGATGCACCGTTTGACCGGCCAGTGATCGGAATCGGCCGATTTTTCGCATGACCGGGCCGGATCGGTGACCGGCTGGTCAGTCTCACGTCTTGCCGATTCCAAGCCGATCCTTTTATTGCCAGCGGCGCAGGCAATGACGTCACATCCACGCTCACACTCGTGTGTAAACACGTCGTTTCGCGTGAGAATGATTCTAATTTTAATTGAATATATTTGTTAAAACGGCAACTGATAATGTATTTATGTTGTGCCAGATGAGGCTTGCACAGCCTGAGTGAGTGTGTGAGAGAGACAGCACACACAAAGTAACTCACAGAAATTTACTCACAGAAATTTACAGATACAAACTGCGGTAGGAAAAAAAAAAAAAAAAAAAAAAAAAAATTTACTAAATACGATTTAGGTAAGCAACATTATACAGCCATGACGTTTCTCCGAATATCAATATCAACACGATTGCAATGTGACATTGATTTTATACAATAACAGTTCTGCTTGTGGCTTTGATCGGAACTATTTTCGTCAGCGAAATTGAGCAAAAACAGTCAATATTTTGTTTAAAATTGTTTAAAAGTCACTTAGTTTATTGAAATACGTTGTGTGTCTCCGAGCAACATACAGCGGTGTTTCGTTACTGAATGAATTCACGTTTTTGAACAAATCGAGCGAGTCAATGATTCAGTGGCCCATTCATAAGGACAGTCACTTGCCTCGTTTATGTAAAAATTATGTAAAACAATCTTATAAAATTATTTATGCATTTGAAATTTTGCAGTGTAAATGCATTTATGGCACCTCAGCTTCATCAGACTGTCTGTGTAAATGCATCTAATGCCACTTCAGATGCAGCTTCTGTTTCCTCAGCAATGAAAAGATAGAGTTTGTTAATACTAATTTCATTTGAATGGTAACAACTCTAGTTTCTTATTATGCTAACTGAATTAATTGAAAAAAAATAAAGAATTTGATGTGAAAGATGACATTTAATAAGGTTAGGGGGGAAAAAAAAAGACATTTATAAACAGTGGGAAATGACATCTGTTTTGTTACATACAGCAACTCATTTTAAATTAACTATTTCTTCCTCTTTCCAGTCACAGAGCACTTTATTTTGAGAGTTGTTTAAGTGAGAGAAAATCTGTAACTTAGTCCAGATTGGGGAAATTGTAATGTTTAATAATTTCTTTTATTATGTAAATAATTTTTGCATTGAAATTTGCATAGATTTTTGTTTGCATATGCTGTCAATTATAGTTCTTAGAAAGAAAATCGGAATCGGCAAAAATCGGTATCGGCAGGTCACACTTCCAAAAAAAAAAAAAAAAAAATTTCGGAATCGGCCAAGAAAACTGCAATCGGTGCATCTCTAAAAGACCGCACAAAAAAATACTGCAAAAATTGCAATTGATAAAGTCTCTAATCTATATGGCCTTCATGTATTTGGGGAGGATTCATGTTAATACACTTCATGACCAGCAGAGGGAGATGAGAAACACAGGAGTGAAGAATGAACTGTAAAAATAGCTTCAAAAACACACTGACCCTTACAGCAGTATAATGCTCTATATGGTCTGTACAGCAAACTGTTCTCTGAGTGTACGAGTGTCTGGTTACATAAGCAGCTTATGAGACTAAACCGTTTTCTCTCCATCACTCACACCCACATTAAAAGCTGTTTGCACATCAGCTGAGCAGGTAACATTTTTACTTGAAGTTATTGTTTGATGAAGTAGAAAAGCAGAGTATTTCTCTACCCTGATTGCTGATGACTCAATCAATAATACAAACTCTTATTAGATTGGAAGGGGGTTGAATGCAAAAGGGCACCAATGAGAGAGCAGAGGTTTAGTCATATGACATTCCCTCAATACAACAGTCTGACAAGAGTTTAGTTTACAAGCTCTCTGCTATACACGGCAGACAAGCTGGAAAATAAAGGGTTACCACACCAAGTGATTTTCCATGCTTAGTTACTGATTACTTATTTAAAAATGCAAGAACAATTTTAAGCCAATAAAATATTTTAGAACTGGGCACAGCTATTTTAAAAAAAAATGGAATTAAAAATGAAAAATAGGTTGAAATACTGAAAATTCCTGATATATGTGATGCCGCTGACAATATAAAATGTGTTCAGACACGTGTTACAAATGATTCTCTGATTCAAATATCAGTAGCAAAAACAGTGTTGCCACGAGTTGGTAAGACATTTCCGTGAATCAGCTCAAACCGCTTGTCACACTGAACCAATTCTTCTGAAGATTTGTAAAATAATTACTTGACTTTTCAAATTTTAAAACTCTGATATTTCCAAGTGTTCTGAAAACACAAACCTGCATTATTGTAGGATCACTGCAACACAGTTTTTATTAATATTCTGAACTAGTTATTTTATTTTGTTTTAATTTTAGCCAAATTTTAGTTATTTTGTTGTGCTTTTGACCTATTTTTTTTCTTTTACTTAAATGTCTGTTAGCTTATTTTATTCAACTATAAAAAAGTCTATTAACCACAAAACCCCTGCCATCAATGCTGACAATAAAATATTTCTTTTAATATATGACTAAAGCTATAGCTTACCTACTCAGCATTTCTGTGCTTTAGACACCCAAAAATGCTAGGTTAGGCACTGATAGCTTACTGTATATTGAGACACAGCAAAAAATTGCTCAGTAAATCTCTGAATATTAATGAATCCAGAAAAAGATTTTGAAAACCACTGACAACTAAATGATGCAGTTGATGCTCTGAGTTCACTAACTCACTCAGCTTTCACTTGTTTTTGTTACTTACAGCTCTGTGACCTCCTGTTCTTCTTCCCAAGCCTCCTTATGTGTGAGCTGGCTACTGCCGGTGCTTTTGCATGTCCATATCCTCTCTGCATACCTGCGCAGTCGAGCTTCATACTCTCTGAACGGTCACGTTAAGGACAAAAAAAATGCTCTCAAACACTACATCGCTTCCAGCTCTTCTGAAACCTCTGAAAACTCAAGCAGTACTTCCAAAGCAGAGCTGATCAAGTGATGTTAGCTCTGCTGTCCATCCTCTGAGAGAGACTCATTCATAATTAATGCAAGCATGTTGCACAGAAGCTCAATAATTAAAGGGCCGGCAGCAGCAGATACTGCATGAACACATTTTTATAATTAAACTTGCAATTAAGAACAGTAATGGTAACCAAAAATACAGCAGCTTCAGCAAAATTGTTATTACAAACTCTGAAAGATTGAAATCATTTCAGAGCCATAAATACTTGTGTATAAGTTAATTATTGGTCACCCGATAGGAGCTTTAAATGCTTAGTGTCAGTATATATAGAAACCTGGGTATTTAATGACAGCAAGCAAGATTTAGACAAAATTACAAAACTCTTTTTTTTTTTTTTTTTTTAACTATAACACGGCTGTCAGTAGATTTTACAACTGATAAAAGGATGATGCTTATCAGACGGTGTAAAACTTCTTTTAATCAGAAAAGCAAAACTTAATGGCAGATAGTGATAATCTCAAAATGGCCACATATCTTATTAATCAATACATAACTCGATGTATTCTATCATTACATGTATAAAGCGATATGAAATGACACCTCTTACGATGCTAACCTTTAACTCAAAACTTGATTCAAACACTAATTTGGCAGACCTAGAACAAATTTAAACCTAGAACACACGCTAAGTGATGGGAAAATCGTCTAGTTTTATGTGCTGAGATGGACCTGCTGAAAGCATGGGTAAAGTTTAACCACGTAATTAAATCTTGACGAACAAGTCAGACAGTTTTCAAAGGTATAACCCGCAACCGCAAACTCAATGGTTTTGCTATCTGAATAAAACTTCCCTTCATCCTTTCAGCCACACGCCTTCACGCTAAAGGCCCGCCCTCCGAAGACACGGCAGCCAACCAGATATCACAAATCCCGAAAGCGGAAACTGATTGCCAGGCAGTGAACGTTTCTGATTGGCTAGTTTTTTGATTCCGAAACACATGCAGGTCACTTTCCTATGTTATGTTGCTTACAGAGCCAGGAGTAGTTTCTCTGTAAACCTAGTGCAGTGATATCTGTCAGATAAGAGATTTTGCGTGGGATAAATAAATAAAAAAAAAAAAACGGCAATATAAAATTTAATCTGTCTGGAGCAAGTATCTAGTTATAGTTACAAATAAAAGGAAAAATCTAATATTTCACAAATATGAATTTAACAGCATACACCAGAGAACTAATATCTTGGTTGCTGATGCCCTAAAGTTCATATCTACACTTCCTGTCATTCATGACCAAATTCACGTGGCGCGCGGAAAATATCTCGCGCGCAAACAACCCCGTGCAGCATCTGCACATGAACCCCTCCAGCAGCAGCAGCCGCCTGAGCTAAAACTGTTTGTACAATCATAATCACACACTCCCAGCATACAGATAACTATTACACAGTCTCATTCAACAGATGGTTGGCTGTTTAGGAGTATCAATCTATAAGCTCACATCACATATGTTGCTGCCTGTAAATAAGCGCGCGCTGGTGTGTGTTACACAAGATTGAGTCATGGCAGTTTGGATGAGAAACTGTTCAGCCAGACGTCACACACACTGTGCGTCCTGAAGCTAGCTCGCTAGCACTAGCTCGCTCTAAAATGCACAAGACAACAACCCCTCAACAACACGTAATCCATCATGCTTCAGTATTCAAAAAAAGACAAATATAACATTTAGCCCTGTCATACGAGTTAAGCCCCAGCTGATCTAAACGTCACGGTCACCTTTAGCCGGTTAGCTTTACAATGAGATGCAGCGCGCAAGATGAAAACAATAATAAACGCTTAAACGAAAACACCGCACTAGCACGAGCTCAGACTCCACGATCCGCATGGAAACAACGGATCGAGATTCTTGCGGGCACGTGTTTGTATGTCTAGTGCTCACAAGTGGACAGTGCAGACAGTGAGAAAGGATACTCTTTGTTCCTGAAGGCCTCTTTAGTGTGCTCGATGATGAACACCTCCTCTCCTGGGCCCGGCGGCTCCGACAGCGGCTTAACCAAAGGGTACGGCTTCCGGCCTAGTAACGGTGCCATCGCGAGCTCGCTGCGGTCCTGGGTGTGTCTGCAAAGTGAACTACTGAACTAAACCCCCCGCTCAATCTCAGCTTGAACTGAATATGCCGTGAATCCCCGCGTCTCAGCGGCGTAGCATCGGGCTAGGCTAGCGCGCTGCTTTACTTACTTTTCGGAAGCGTGAGAAAACAAAACCCAAACAAAAGTACGGTTTAATTGATCAGTTACATCTCCCGTGTGAAAATCCGCTGGTTTGGGGGAGCCGGTGGGGTCATGGTGAGATGCCTGAAGAGCGTGAGGAGTGAACGGAAGCTCCTGGGTGCCGGGGATGAAAGCGCGAAAGGCGGCCCGTCAGAGCTGGTATGGCGGGCTTTCTTATGCCGCTCAGGTCCGTGTTGTAGTCGACTCTCCAGGCCAAAGCGACGTACCAATCCCCTATCCGTAGCGAGTGCAGACCGCGTAGATACTGTTTTGAGGGACGTGCTGATTACATAAACAAACAAGAGGGTTTATAGCCGATTGAAAAATGGCGGGAGTTCCTGCTACACCGGCAACATTCCGTACAACCTCAAAACTCCGTTACCCCGGTATCAAGCAGCGACGCAAGGCTAAGTCCCACCCATCGTCTCCAACGATTGGTTACTAAAAATGTACGACACAGATTGAGATGTTTGATTGGCTGATTAAACTGTCAATTATACCTACTCCACCTTTTGTCAAAGCAACACCCCTCCAATCACAAATACAAGTGTTTGGAAGCGTGGCTAGGGGTCAGTTTATGGTGAATTCATAGATAATTTCAAAATGACAGTATGCAGTTTGACTTTGGTATTAATAACGGACATTTTAGTTTTCATTAGAACATAACTTATTTGGCCAAATGCCTAGAGTTTAGTTGAAGGCGGCAGCGGTTGTAGAATTTAAAAGGAAACAATAGAGCGTGCACACGACACTTTTGATCCAATTAAAGAGACAGTCTTGATTAATATGTTAATACTCGTATTGGTAGTGGAGACAATGCACATTAACAGAGATCGTTTTTCACGGCCACATATGAAATAATAACGCTAAATTATTAAATGTATAAAAACTCATTTAAATGTTGTATTGGAATTATATAATTTCAAGATAAACATAATATTGGGAATCGCCCTTAAAAACATTTCATACGTACAATAGTGTTCTATCTCTGCCACACAACTTTGCAAATGATGCAATCAGAGGAAAGCCGCAGAAATCCAAAGTGGTTTTATTTCCATCTGTCTAGTGAAAAAGTCCAGGTACATTTTTACCAGGCAACACTACATGGATCATACACAAATATTTTTTTTTATTATTTGAAAAATACTTCAAAGACTATGGAAAGTGGAAGTCTTCACATGTAAAATACAAATCTGTGAGTGACCTTACCATTTATAAAAGAAAGGCATTCTTTCTTTTCTTAATAAAAAGTTTGGTAAATGGATGCAGTACATTGAACAATAATAAACAAATCAAGAAACCAATAACACAGATGTTATTTAAAACTGCCCTAAATGCATGCATTTAAGTATTTATTTATTTATTTTTTTTACAATAAAACTTATTTGTATAATCTTTAGAAATGCCACAACACAAAACAAGTTAATTGTTTAAATTTCAACTGTTTTGTCATACTGTATATACCAATCATTACTCCATGCAGTCACATGTATTATACTGACAAAGTCTGTTCTCAATTTAGATTGAGAAACATGCAATATAACAGTTTATTTTCAAGATGCAATACAAACTGCTTTACCTTCATAAGAAAACACCTGACAAGATCTAAGATGATCTTTTTAATGTACAAAAAAGAAAACATTTCAAGCTTTTTTTCTTGATCATATACTGTAAAAGTGAATTTCAGGCATTTGGCAGGTTGTAAAAAGTCTCTTAAATGTACAGTTTAGTCTCTTTCAGAAATACTTCTATACTTTTGACCTGTGATGTTCAGCATAGGGGTGCTAACTGAGAGTTGAGTTTTGCTCAGTGCAAACTCTTTTAAGTGGTGGGGCTCCAATCACCTCCTCTTCCTCCTGTGAAAAACAATAATGTCACACATAGCATGCATTCAACCAAGTTGCTTTGAAAAGCACAGATCAGGTTTGCATAATATTTACAATATGTATTTTAATTCCCACAACGCATTAGGTTAACATTTATTTGAAGACTAGTGGATGTTACCTGAGTAGAGAGAGACAACACATCTTCTTTAATTAGAGTTGGGGGCTCATCTGTCACTTCACTGCTGGTTGTTGATGCCTCTAAATATGGGGTTTGATCATGAAAAGTAAAATATGCAAAAAAAAAAGGATGCACAAACATTACTGTTATCTTACATACTTGGGTGAAACATGTCAAGAACACGCATACAATAAATCTTATTTCACCCCAAAAATAAAAAGGAGAAAATACTAAATTAAATGTTGTTTTGAATTGTTTCAGGACCATTTAATTTTTTTTGTGTTGTGGCATTATTTTTATGACAGGTCAGCACAATTATAGCCTAAATTATCATTTCAGAATTTCATTATTGTAATGTGGGGAAAAAAGATTTTTAAAAAACAGTACATTTTTATGTGATGCACTGCCTTTAACTTATGCTAACATAATACATTAAAACAGTAAAACAAATCTATATTACAGTAATAAGAATCACTATTCAGGATAATGGATATTGAAAAAACTCAAATGGAAAATATAGTAATATATATACTGGTCAAAAGTTTGGAATAAATGAGGTTTATTAGTGTTTTTCAAAGAAGTCTCTTATGATGACCAACGCTGCATTTATTTGATCCAAAATACTATAAAATAACTAATATTGTGAATTTTGTGTTATATAGTCTTCAGTGTCACATGATCCTTCAGAAATCATTCTAATATGCTATTTTGCTGTTCAATTATTATTGGTACTCAATTATTAATATTATAATCAATATTGAAAACAGTTTTTACTGCTTAATATAGTACCCCATCAACACATTCTATATTTTTTGCATTATAAAACTAATTTGCAATATTATTCATCTACCTTGTCATTTAGGGAAATACTGAATGTTTTTACATTGTCTCACCTCTCTCTGCATCCATGGTCTCCTGTCCCAGGGTGGGTGGCTGGGAATCCTCTGTACGGAAGTAGGGTGCATGGGAAGGGCTCACTGCCTCACTCACATGCTGTGGACTGGAGTTGCTACTGCTGTCCACTTTGGTATTAGACTGATAGGCATCTGATAGGAAACTCTGGTTACTGTTGTCATCTGTTTAGGAGAGTGAAAGAATGAAATATTATGTTTAAGTATTTTAGCATACTGTAATGTTATAGTACATGCTATGTTAAAATAGGTATGCAAACCACACTGTCAAGGTGCAAGTTAATTTGTGACCCTGGACCACAAAACCAGTCTTAAGTCGCTGGGGTATATTTGTAGCAATAGCCAAAAAGACATTGTATGGGTCAAATTTATCAATTTTTCTTTTATGCCAAAAATCATCAGGATATTAAGTAAAGATCATGTTCCATGAAGATATTTTGTAAATTTCTTACCGTAAATATATCAAAACTTCATTTTTGATTAGTAATATGCATTGCTAAGAACTTCATCTGGACAACTCTAAAGGTGATTTTCTCAATATTTAGATTTTTTTGCACCCTCAGATTCCAGATTTTCAAATAGTTGTATCTCGGCCAAATATTGTCTGATCCTAACAAACCATACATCAATGGAAAGCTTATTTATTCATGATGTATAAATCTCAATTTTGAAAAATTGACACTTAAGACTGGTTTTGTGATCCAGGGTCACATTTAAGTAACTAGAGCATAACAACACAAACCAGTGTTGCATTATATTAAATAGAGGATGTTCTGAATTGTTTACAGAGAAAATATCAAGCTCCCTTGTGTCTGACATAAACATAACCTGTTAAGTCCTGTATTACCCTGAAAATCCAGTAGCACGGAACGAGCGTTTTCCAACACTATGTCTGTAGGAAAGCCCTTCAGCTTCCTCACTGCAGTACCTGACACTTTAGGCTTGTAAATCTGCAAGAAAGAAAAAAAGACATTTTGAAAATGAGCACTTTATTTATATATCAGAGAAGTGGACAGCCACTTGAGCTGTCATGATATACACACCTGTTTAGTCTCTGTAACAGGGACCCATTTGAATATCCGTAATGATGTGTCTCCAACTGTAACCCACTTTTTTTCCCTAAGAGGACAAACATGTTACAGGTTAATATCACCAAAAAAAAAAAGCCTAGATTAAAAGAAGAAGAAATAAAAATTTTAAGATTGTATTGCGGTATAGAGTTAATTTGTATGGAAAACCTACCACATGTTCTTGGCAGAGATTTACTCATATACGTTACAAGGGTGTGAAACAGAGACTAACTAAAATTAATATATAAAACTGCTAATTTTTACATTTCAGACATTCCGAACAGAAATGTATATGACAAAATCACTTCACTCCATTACAGACCACCAACAGATTGTTCAATCCCCATTGACACGTCTAAGACACGCCCACGTACTGTATACAGCGAGGCCCATTGGCTGCCCTGCTTGTCTGTCATGTTACTCAATGACGTCACCCTCCCCGCCACTCTGAAGTTTATTTTTGTAACGTAGAAGAAAAGAAACTTGTCTCCCTCTTCAGACAAGCAACTTACCACCGACGGACCCTTTCAATTGCCGCCATCACTTTTTTGATATCATCTTTTGCACGGCTGCGTGTCTCCGCTCGCACGGACCGTCCCGACATTTTAATGGGTTTTATTAGTTTGTCAAGATCTCCCTCTTTTTCTTGCCTTCCTCCGTCTGCGACTTGATCTCGCCCTGTCTTCGTCTCTGTCTCGCGAGACTTCATAACGTGCCACTGGCACTGCCTCTTTGCATTTTTTACATTAGCCCTATTTAATTTATTTGTAAATACATTTTTATTATAAAATACTCTTTACATTCTGTTATCTAATAACCACAATATGAGTGTATCACATTAAAATAAGCTGTTACGTGCCTTTGATGTCTTCATCACACCACCAGATGGCAACGTTTTTCACTTAAAAATACTCTCCATTAGACTGACAGGGACACGATTACTATGCAGTACATTTCATGCCTCTATCATGTTACATTTGATAATATGTGATAAACATGTTGGACAAAATATTGCAATATGTAAATGAATTGTAAATTATTTCAAATTATGTCCTTTATAAACTAGGATTGAATTTTAAACTATTTTTGAAAAACTGGCAGTCAAATACAAAAATCCAAACTGTTATTTGTTTTTCAATCAAAATGCTTCAAACATTGTGTATTGTTTTAATATGATGCAACAATCTCATTATAGAATATATTTGCCATCTCACTTTATCAGTAATTTTAAATGGCTGTGAGGTTTAAACCGAGTGACACTGGAAAGCAATATTACAAATAAACAAAGACAACACAAAAAGATAAAGACAAAACACATAATTCATTATATTTTTATTATAGATTTTACTGATACTCTCCCTCTGCATAACTAGTCACGCATGCTGACAGTCAAACAAAATTCAGTCATTCAGAATTTATCAAACAACCTTCACACACACACACACACACATTTTACACAGCAGAAGGCACACAGAGTTTCTGAAAAGCTGAATCTTTTGACTATCAAACAAACTATAGTTGTGTAGTTATACCATAGAACTCCACTGCAACGATGAATAAACCACATCACCCTTCACACTCTCATCATTTCCGGTCTCACTGCGGCTCCGCGGAGAGCAAAGCAATACCGTTTTCTTCACATTAGAGCTCAGACGAGCTATAGCTAGAATATCACAGAGAGGTAACTCTTCATCCATGGAGATGCATAATGCAATGAAATGAGCATGGAAACGCAGAGGATAACCTGCAAAATGTCAATATAAAGATCTCGACTGTTAAGGTGCACCGAAAATACATTATATATCTGTAATTAATGAAAAAAATAGGCCTTCTTGGTCGACACAAACATACCTGGATATACCAGGAAATCTCCTCCAAACTTCCCTGCTGAGGTCAGGTAGAAGCCTTTGTTTCTTAGATCTCTATATACACAGAATCTAGTGTTCAAGCGTTCATCTCTAGGCATTGGCCAATCAGTGAAATGGAAACTGTGTTCCTCCGGACAGTGGCTGAAGCCGGCGCGGGCAGTGCAGAGATGGACTGCCATGGCCGACCACGGGAAGCGGAAAGCCTGGTCCAGTGCATTAAGACGGTCTCTAATTGCATTGCCAGAGTCATCAGTGCCTGTGGGATCATATACAGTAACAGGGCTCTTATTGCATTTGAACGGACAAATACAGACAAAATGTCGTCAAAATACCCTTCTTGCCAAGTATCCTCACAAATACAGTCAGTAAAGACTAACATAAACAGTTGAGAGAAAATCAGATGTGTGTCAGTATATTAAATTTACGCCTAAGGTAAAAGTGACAAGAGTCTAATAAACATTCTGCCGTCTGTGCCATTAGTGAAAAAGGTCACTCACTGCTCTTGACTGAATAACTTCTATAGCTTTAACAAAAATTAATCTATATTTAATTTATAGTTATTTTACATTCAATTACTTTATTAAATTTCTTACTAGAATCTACTGTTAGACCAACCTGAAAGCACTGTTTACTTGTCTTCAATAATGTTTGAATTTTATATTAGTTTGGCTAGTAGTTTTTGCTGTGTTATCAATATTAGAATTAAGAATTGTGAAATCTTACTGGTATCTAATATTTTGGTCTTGTAACAACCTTATTTATTAAAATACATGGGTCGAAAATAATAACAATGTTTTATTTATTAATTTTTGTGGTGGGGGCCAATATAAAAAATCTTTATCACTGAGCCCTTTTTAATATTTTTTAATATTCAGTACTTTATTTTTACTGTCAAATGTTCTGATGCTTTAAATTAAACTTGTAAACAAGTATTTTATTTTATTATATAATAAAATAAAAAAGTTACAATTATTCTCTGTGGTAATTGTCAGAATGCCACACATTTTGTCTGTAAATCTTAACTTGTATTAAACCTAGAACATTCATATGAACAATATGACGCATAGTGATACAAATATGGTTAATAGATTCTTTCATGAAATTCCAGAAATTCAAAATCTTTTTAGTGCAAATATGTTCATATACTACTGGCACAAAACTCACATAATTAAGCCAAAAGAAAATAAGCATCTGAATATGCAAATAGGAGAAGTGTAAAATAAATCGGCCTTAGTTTCTTCTATTCATGATTTTACCAAACACTCTCTCACCGTTCTCCTTCTCATTCATGATTCTCCTCAGCACTGTCTTTTTGTCCTCCAGGGCCAGAGCACACTGCTCCTTATAACTGCACTCCAGACCGGCCTCATACTGTCTTACCGCCTCCGAATGCCTCTCCTCATCTCCACAATCCTGATGAAAATAATGATAATAAACACATACATCACTCACAAAGTATAAGAAACATTTTAAGACAGATAGATAGATAGATAGATAGATAGATAGATAGATAGATAGATAGAATTTTGTGTGTGCCACCTGAGGTTGCAGTGATGCAGCAGCAGTGTTCGTCTCCTCCAGCAGCAGCGCCTCCTCCTGCAGGAGCTCCAGCGGTCTGCCCAGCCGCACGTTCTGCCGAGGCTGACGGGCCAGAGAGCCCACCAGAGCCCCGATCACACCCACAGATCTGCACCTTTTCATGTCCGACACCTTCCACAACAGAGGAGTGGATCCGCAAAAGCTGATGTCAATCAAATGATCTTTTGATGGCTGATGCTCACTTTCACTTTTGGTATCCATATCCTCTTTCACTTCCATGCTTGATGACTCTTGTGACATTCATTCCTGCTGGATTCCTATCCATTATGTCTCCAAAATACACCTGGATGTCTCAACATATGACTATCGACTTGTAAGCTGTGCTTCGGCTCTATAATGCATTGGCCGAGACTTTTTGTATTGGTACTAAATAGGATAACAGTAAATACATGGTGATCATACGAAATGTATGACTATACAAGAAGCAAATTTAAGTAACATGAATACACTGATGGCACAGATAGCCTGTTTGAAAAATAACTCATGGTTACGTTCACCTCGCGCTGCCTCCACATGAATGTTAATTCAGAATACAGAATCTGCTGAAAGACGGTCACATTAAAAATTAATGACAAATAAAAAAACTGAACAAAAATCACATTTCGATTCACAACACGCGTGCTCTCTATACAAGTTACTTCCCTTGCAAAGCATACCATGTGACCTATTGAATAACAATCGAGCGCCATCTAGTGGTACTCTAAAAGTTACACGTTCGGTTAGCTTTACTTGCATGGTTTAAAAAAAAACACCACATGGCAAAAAACATCGGAAATATTATATAACTGATGTATTTTAATAATTAAAAAAGTCACATGTAATCGCCCTCGAAAGATCCAGTAGATGTTATTAGTCGCTTTTTCGTGTGACATGTTACATCGCTGTTTAAGATGAACCAATCACACGACTGGATATCAATTTAATTTAATCGTTTTAGTATTCCCATTGGAATACTTTTAATAAGTTTAAAATCCTACTGCTTAATGAACAAACGTCTCCTACAAGCGGGGGAAAAAAAAACATCCTGAAATATTAATGCCGGTCATTGGTGCATTCGGTCTTCTGAGCCACCGAGCGCCCTCTTGTGGAAGGAAATGTTTTCCCAATGACAAAAGACACCATTTGTTTACACATCCATTGACCGCATTTATTCAAAGAGTATAAACAAATCTTAAAAACGATCAGAAATCAAAATGTATCAAAGTACATCCTTGATGATATGTACATACTTAGTTATTGGATACATTTACATAACTTTAAATTTCTTAACGAATACCGCTATCTGAAACATACATTAAAAATTAGCCTAAACATCAGTGGAATGAATAAATTGGCACAGAATCATATGAAGAAAGACGAAAGGGCAAAGAAAATGAGAGAGAGTGAGGGAAATCTGATACAGAACTGTAGTTCTGCACATATTACAAAGAGTTTGAATATCCAAATCTGAAAACTGATTTTTATTAATTAATACAGCAGTCTACTGCACACACCCAAAAACAGGTGAACACTGTTAAACGCCAATTTGACCCACTTAACAGCTTGTTTTTATTGGTCGATGACTTCAGAATATCTGCAGGTGAAACTTTCCATTTCCTCCATAATTCTTAGCCTAGGGCTGTGTGTATAGAGAGACCCATGGAGCAGTGAGAGAGGGCTGGACATCCAGTCTGCACCAGCAAACACACTGCCTTCAGTGCAAACCTTCATTAATGCCATCTCACACACCAAGGCCTCGCATCACACACCTGGAGAGGGAGTTACAAAGAGGGAAAAGATCATGTATGATGTATGAGGTTTAAAACTAACAGTAAAAGCTCCGAATTTTCAGAATATTCTTAAAATCACAATGTTTATGGACCAGGGTTTCTGCAGGTTTAAGGAAGATCAATTTAAGGCTTTTTAAGACCAAGTAAAGAAGATTTTAAAAAATATACTGCAGGGAACACAACACGTCAATATGTTCTCTTAACGTAAATCTCTAGGAAACAGACAATGAGATGAGTTGTATTAACAACACTTCAAAGAGTGAAAATACAACTATCAACCGATCTCCATTACTTTAATTCATTTTACATTAAAAAAAAAAAAGAAAGAAAGCCAAATGCTTGAATACCTCTGGCTGCCAAACATGGAAATTACTGTTACTGTACCTTCTGATCACACTGTAAAAAAGTGATGTTCTTTTTCATTATTTGTGTCTCAAATCGAGTCAAAACAAGATCCAATCAAACCAAGATACATTTACTAGAAATGCAAAATGACGTAAGATAAGAACTCTTGTTTCTGTGAAACTGATCAAAATGAAGTCAGTCTATGATTAAAAAAACCTAAAATCTACCAATGGGCTCAGACAAATCAACTGAATTCAAATGGAAAAGAAATTTTCATACACTATTGACAGATATGTGTTCTTGATTTAAGAATAAACTCACTTCATTTTGTAAGATGAAAAATTTTTCATCTCAAGGAAATGTATTTTGATTTAAGGATTTTTAGAGATTTGTAGAGGAAAAAAATACTGAGGAAGATAACCATTTTTGCAATGCATACAACATTTAATGCTGTGACTATACAAATGCAAGACTTTCCGCTCTGATTCAAAGGGATAGTTCACCCAAAAATGAAAATTCTGTCAACCAAACAGTTGATGGTAGCCACTGACTTCCATAGTATGGAAAAAACACTATGGAAGTTAATGGTTACCGTCAAATGTTGGTTCCTTCAAAATATCTTCCTTTGTGTTCAACAGAAGAAAGAAAACACATACAACATCAGGTTTGGAACAACATGAGGGTGAGTAGACGATGACAGAATTTTCATTTTTAGGTGAACTATCCCTTTAAGACCTTTCAACACTCGCAGAAACCCTGTGGATGCATTTTAATTTATATGGCTGCATAAAAAGCACTAGACTACCCACAAGCCACAACTCTACGCCCGTCTGTGTGGGAGCGAGTCCATGTGTGCACTCAGCTTCATCTCATTCTCCAGAATCTGCACCAGCTGCTGCATGGAGGGCAGGTGGCCTGACTGCAGCTTTGACCATACAGGCACATCTGTGAGCACATAAACATACACACACATTATGTAGTTTTAATTGTGTGAAATCATTGCACTGCAATATTTTGATCTGCAGTTAATCATAATTCTTACCGTTAAGTGCGATTTCAAAGGCACCAGTGGACATACACTGGTTTTCAATCATGTTGCTGAGGAAGAACACCATCATGCAGGCATATATCTTTATAAAAAAAAACAATAAACTGCTGTCATCATCAACATTTGAAATGTGCACTGTAATTTCTGAAGACAGTTATTGGTTGAGCCAGCACTGTCAAATCAATCACAAGTCTCATTCACTAAACTGTGTACAAACATATTCAAGAACAAACTGTACTTTAGAACTAAAATTTATTGTACATTTACTTAAAAAAAAACAAACAAAAAAAAAAAACAAAGCACATAAATTCTCCAAATTCATTAACATTAGATATGCGCACAGATGTTTTGAATTAATTTTTACATTTTAGTTATGCACATTTTTGTGGCCAAAATCCATTCTTTATAATAGAAATTCATTCAGTCATGAATTATGTGTGAGGGCAGAAGATTTCCCCACACACATTTTGCAACAGGTTCAAGCTGCTCATGAAATTTGCTGCATTGACAGAAAGCTGCTCGGTTTAAAAGTGACTTCTGTGTGAACTGTGCTTCATACATCGCTACACTGCTGACATTAGAAGATTGCCTGGGAAATTTTACATGAGAAGTTAAGCAGATAAATGGTGTAATTTGTTTATTAATAAAACAGGGGGATATTTGACTGATATTACACTGAAATTTTAAGGTAGAAATTTAGACGACGTAGAAATACACAGTAATTCATATAAAATGAACAAGAAAAATGCAGAAAATAGTTGAATAAATTAATTTAAAATATATATCAACTGACTTATTGACAATAAATGTATTTATACATTTCCCCACAGGGAATTAAAAATGAATGATTAAAAGGAGGGACATCAAAAGCAGAGGCAGAGAAATCCCACAACTACACAAACTATTGAATAACATATTCTAAAATATAATGTGACATTTTCGAACAGATGTATACATCTACACACTACATACAGGTGCATCTCAATAAATTAGAATGTCGTGGAAAAGTTCATTTATTTCAGTAATTCAACTCAAATTGTGAAACTCGTGTATTAA